>ML808659.1:153509-177724 GCA_009831015.1 Picea engelmannii | reverse complement strand
AGACTAAATATATGTGAATGTTTGATTTGATGAACCTTTTTATAAAAGGGTCAATGCATGAATTTTATGTTATTAATAGAAATTGGATATGTGTTGCACAATTGCTGAAAGGGGGGGAGTTTTCCAAGATAGACCATGGATGCTATGAGAGAGATGGTGAGGGAAACCAAGAATGGTTAATATGACCCTCACCAAACCAGTGCCTACTGTGTGTAATTGCTCAACAGTCCTTTGACCCATAAATGAATTACTAGTCAAGCTGGTAGTTGGAAGGAAATCCTCAAGATTTAATGAGGAGATGGGGCAGGGTACCCATCTGTAAGGTTTCCGGGCCTGACCACGAGTTGGGGATTTAGACCCATGCAACCTTTCTTAGGAAGTAAAGAAAGGAAGTAATTCAGGGGACAAAGACAGATATGCAAGAAGCAGAGTAGGGAAATCAATCTCCATAAGAGAAGAGAGAATGCTTCGAATCTGGAGTTGAGAGAAAAGCTGAGAAGAAAGCTCTTTTTGGCTGCAAGAAGCCTTCGACAGGGTCTCACTACAAGATGATAAACAAGGCTGATGAGTGACTAAGGAAGTGCTTGGGAAAACCTCCTTTCTTGGTGTAGAGGAATCTGGTTTCCAATATCATGTGGGAGGAGGAGAGTAACATCCGTCCCTGGCTGTCGTGGAGAAAGGAAAAATAATCTCTCTCAGAGCATCATGGTCTAGCTCGGGGGTGGCCATGAGTAAATATGGCGGTAGTGGTTGTAACTATGGTTGGGTGGAAACAAACACCCCTTTCAACAGTTGCTTCACATTTTACAATTCTGATAAGTATTTTCATACTCTGTGTAATATATTCGATGTGATGATTGGATGTTTGTGTTTATGGTTAAGTCTTGTAGTGTTTGAACAATTATTAGAAATGATCATTTTGATTTTGTAAACTTTAATTTTTACTCGGTTTTTGATTTACCTCAGTTAGCCACTAGAGAGTTATGGGATGTGAATCCACAGGAAAGTCAGGGTAGGATTAATTGAAACATTTAAGTCCTTCCGACCTTTTGAGTCCACCTTAGCAGGAATGTCAAGTTCAACTTTATGGGAGAAGGGCGTTCCTTTAGACCCTCCACCCATGTGACTGAGGGCTCATACCCATGGCCTTAATCAAGTATTGACTAAGAGCTGAGTGTAGTCCATAATCCAAATATGATTCCATATGAACTAGGGTTGGAAACCCCTTGCTAAGCCTGAAAGAAGTGAAGCTACTTTGGCTTCGGGACTTCATGACTTATGACTTCACAACCCTAAAAAATAACTGAAGGCTGAAGTTGCGAATTGATGAGGGACATAGATATGGGGATCTAGTGGAGATATCTCTCAACTGTTGGATCAGACTTAGGAAGGGTAGCATTAAGAACTTCAAAGAAGTTCCAATTTGGGAGAATAGGAGTGGTCTAGCACCGAAAATCCCGAATGCCAGAGTCACGAAGTTAATATGGACCGTTGAGAATAGAGGGACGTGTGTCCACAGATCAATGACTATATGGAAGTTAGGGTATTCGACGATATCAATGTGAAGATATAGGGACATAGAACGCCGAACTCTGAACCTAGACACTCAATGAAGAATGCCAAATGCCGAATTTACGAAGTGATGTACACCATTGATCCTTGGATCCTTTGGGATCCCTCTCAGCCGTTGATATAAGGACTCCATTGAGAACCCCTTTTAACTTCCAAGCCAACCAGGAATGCATCGTGGAGAGACACGTGGCCCCCACTTGTCCCCAGTCAAAATTTACCTGTTGGACAAGAGTCGTTGGATGAGAGGCCACATGGTAGGAGATCCTATAGTCCAGAGACTTGGTACTCCAGAGGAATTTGGCCAAGAGTCTTCATAGTTTGAAAATATCTGAAGTCGCGAATGATGAAGTGAATCTAAACCATTGATAGGACGAGGACATGTGGCACTAGAGTAGAGAGTCCGGAGACTAGGATCTTTGGGGGATTCATGATGTGAGGAGTTGGTAAGATCCGAAGCTCGAAGTCACAAAGTAACAAGAGCCATGGATCTATTGGTATACGTGGACAAATTTCAACCATGATAAGGAAGTTAGAAGGTTGTATGTCGGGGGATGATGTGGTTGAAGGAAGTTAGAAGGCTGTATGTTGGGGGATGATGTGGCTGAAGGAAGTTAGAAGGCTGTATGTCAAGGGATGATGTGGCTCACATAAGTCATCTAGGGTGACGTGGACCTACAACTAAGGTTCCACGTGTCACCAGGATATGGCCGATTCAAAGATCCCTTATGCCTATTAGATCATGACACATGTCACCCCCTAATTAAGACATGTGTCACCCCTAACCCTCGCTGCGTGTTAGCCTCTGGTTTGTGCTTTCCTAGCTAACATGGTTGGTGATGTGACTGGGACTTCGGGAGTCTGGGACTTCGAAAGATTTAGGGTGCAGTATAGTAGAAAGACGATCAATGTCGATCACCAATTGTCGAACGCTGAAACATTTAGCATCAATCGCCGATCGTCGAATTCCAAAAACATAAAACACCGATCACCGAATGGCCAAGGACACGCGGAGATATTTCAGGACTTCGGGGATCATGCGTGTAGTAAGAAAAGGGGATTTCAATGCTGAATACCCCAACCAATAATGCCCGAAGAACTTCGTGAGGATGTATCTTGCAAACTAGGGATCGTATTTTGATTCGGTAACAGTCGTTAGAAAGATACATATGAGTAGAAGAGGATGAAGACCTTAGAGATATGATTTTAGATGATTTGAACTAGAAAATATTTGACGTCCCATCCCTAGAAAGGGTATTTAGGGGTCGGGTGTGTTACAACATTTCACTAGATGCCCCAAAAAATTCCCCCTTTTTTGTATCAAGACTCATCGTGTTAACCCTCATCTGTTACAGATCAAGAAGAATAGATGATCAATGCTTCACATATTCCTTTGGATTAACAAATGAATCCATGAATTCAATGATGGCCTCATCTTTAGATATCTTAAAATCGAGGAAATCATATGAACTTGGAGATTCAACGACCTAGGTAGGCAGAGTAGGATGATCATATTCCATATTAGGATGGTGGTTTTGACCAATTTCAGATCGTATCGAAGAGATCGCGGAGGAGGAAATCGTAATCGCCGGAATTATCATTTGAGCTCCATAAGACTCTAATTCCATAGAATTTGGTACCACCCAGGGATCATGAGATCCAAGGGACCCATTGGTAACAAAAGAGATTATGGAATCGATACATAGTGATGTTTTTAGGCCCATACGGGTCCCTTCACTAGAAGGATCCCTGTATTATGTTTCCTTCATAGATGATTTTTCCAGGAAGACATGGATATATTTCTTAAGGAAGAAATAAGATGTTTTTGAGAAATTCAACAAGTTTAAATCTCTTGTTGAAAAGAAGATAGATAAGAAGATCAAGGCACTAAGAATTGACAATGGAGGTGAGTTATGTGGTAAAGATTTTAAGCAGTTTTGCAAGAAATGTAGCATAGCACGCCAAAATACCACACCATATACCCCAAAACATAATGGATTTGTTGAGAGAATGAACAAGACTTTGATGGAAAAGGTAAGGAGCTTGCTCAGTGGTGCTGGTTCGGCACAAGAATTATGGGCAGAGGCAATTGACGCTACAAAATATTTGGTAAATATATCTCCTTCATCAATACTAGTAAACTTGAATTCACATGAGGTATGGTTTGGTAATAAGCCTTAACTTTCATATATTAGAGTCTTTGGTTGTGATGCATTTGTGCATGTTACCAAGGAAAACAAGAACAAGTTGGACAATAAGTTAGTCATGTGTATTTTCATCGTCTACAAGGATAGAATGAAAGGATATAAGCTATGGAGTCAAGTATTGAGGAAGACGATTTATAGTTGAGATGTGGTATTTAGGGAAGTTGGAGGAACTTCCTAGTTTGAAGAGTTTCAAACAAAGAAAGAACCATAGAAGCTGGTGTTTGAATTGAGGAACAAAGAACATGATTCAAATGAGTTGAATGAATCATATGAAGAGGTGGAACAAGTGACTCTGGTAGTAAGGAGGTATGAATGAGTAAGGAAAATGGATGAAAGGTATAGTTTTCCTGATTTTTTTTTTCTACATTTGTGTTATCTACCATTGATGATGAGCTCAAGTCAGTGAGGGAAGAAATCAACTTGATAGAGGGTAAAATTTGGAAGGAGGCCATGGTCAAAGAAATGGAATCCTTGCGTAAGAATGATATGGGATTTGGTCAATATACCTAATGTAAGGAAACCCATCAGTGGCAAGTGGGTGTTCAAAACAAATTAAATGCAATAGGTCAAGTTGAGAAATTCGAATCTCGACTGGTAGTGAAAGGGTATTCTCAAGTTAAGAGAGTCAACTTTGGTGAGATTTTCTCTCCTATTGAAAAATTAACTTCCATTAGAGTAATAATGTCTATGGCTGCAACATTTGATCTTGATATATAGCAAATGGATGTCAAGAAAAATTTCCTACATGGTGACCTAGAAGAAGAAATCTGGATGAAACAACTTGAAGGATTTGTAGTAAAGGGAAAGAAAGAGCTAGTGTGGAAGTTGAAAATATTCCTTTATGGTCTAAGAAATCACCAAGGATGTGGTGCAAATTTTTTGACACATACATCCTTAGTTTGGGATTTGTCAGAAGCTAGGTTGATCACTGTGTATATTCCAAGGTAGAAGGTGGCCATTTCATATATGTAGTGTTGTATGTCGACGACATGCTGCTGGTTGGAAATAACATGGATGCTATAAAGGAGGTGAAGATGCAACTTTCCTCCAAGTTCGATGTGAAATATATTGGTGCAACGAACTTCATTCTAGGAATGAATATCAAGAGAGATCGAGCAGTTAGAAAGGTTTTGTTAAATCAGAGAAAGTACATTGAAATAGTTTTGAAGCATTTCAACATGCACGATTGAAAACTAGTCAAGGTACCAATTCTCATGGGAGAAAAACTAATTGTTGAACAATGTCCAAAGACGTAGGAATAAATAGAGGACATGGCACATGTTCCCTATGCTAGTGCTGTTGGTAGTATAATGTATGTGATGGTATGCACTCGACTAGATATTGCTCATGTAGTGGGAATATTGAGTAGGTACATGTTGACACTTGAGAAAGAGCATTGGATTGCTTTCAAGAGAGTGTTAAAGTACTTGCGTGGCACAACAAAATAAGTGATTTGTTACAAAGGGAAGCATGATGCTAACATGGAAGTAAATGTACATGGCTTTGTCGATGTTGACTGGGCTAGAGAAATATATTTATGAAGGTCAACCAATGGATATGTGTTCAAGATGTTTGGTAGAACAATCCGTTGGGTGAGTAAGTGATAAGAGGTTGTAGCCTTGTCGACACTAGAATATGAATACATGGAAAACACTCATGGAAGTAAAGAAAAAATATGGCTACATCGACTATGCTCAGGGATTGGTTTTGAGTAGAAAGATATAGAGATAAATTGTGTCAGTCAAAGTGCAATAGTTTTTACAAAGAACTGAACTTACCATTCTAGGACAAAGCATATTGATGTACAATACCATTTCCTGAGATACATGGTGGAAAGAAAAAAGGTGTTTCTAGAGAAGGTAGACACTTTGGAAAATATAGAAGACTCTTTGACCAAGTCTATGAGTGCTGTGACGTTCTCTTGGTGTAGAGAGACAATGGGAATTGGTGCCCTGGTTCAATGAACAACAATTCAGGTTCTTCTGTATCAACAAAGAAGACAACAAGTGGGAGAATGTTGGGTTTTTATATTCTTTGCAGTGAAAGAATAGTCAATCGACCAACTAGTCGAGGTGGATCGACTGGGTGATGATTTGAATGCATTGATAAGTCGGGTTGATGGTTAAGTCAAAGTCAAAGTGTTCCACTGAAAAGTTGAAGGTTGAAGTGGTTGAACAAGAAGGTTTAAAGTTAAATCGATTGGGTAGTCGACTGTAAAGAATCTTGAGATTCATGGGATTGTAGCCAATCATCTGTGTGGATCTATAATTGTTTTTTAGCACCATGATTTAGAGTTTTTCATGTAGTAAATGCTATAAATATGGCATGTTGTAATTATAGGAACTTGATGTTTCTTATAAAAATTTCACCATGTAGATGTAAGCTGATTGAGTTGTAGGGTTGTTGTTGTGTAAAGAAAGAAAGTAGGATGGCGATTGTGTCTTAGGTGTGGACCAAGTTTAGTCTTGTAACTTTTTATTCTATGATTGAATAATACAACAAGAGAGAAGGATACACTCAAGGAATGTTGATTTTCCTAGGTAAGGGTTTCAAGGGTAAAATATATGTGTGTTTGTCATTGATTATTCCGGTTTAATTTTGTCTTCTCTTCCTTCGTGGTTTAGTGTGAGTTTATTTTCTCTACAAGGGTTACCTTCCATGCTCCCTTGTGAAGGGGTAGGATTTGATGAAACCATTTGTTGCTACTGGGGAGGAAATCAATTGGTCAATAGAACAAGCTTCTAGGAATATTTATACTAGGAAAAATACTGATGAATCTCATCCATTTTAGGGAATTGATGAGTAAGATGATTGTCCCCACGAATATTTCAAGGATATTTGTAATTTTTGTCTTTCGTTCCTCCACTAGCATTGTTTTGGGCTTGATGAGTCCCTTGTTCATTGAAATTTTTCTTCTTCTTCTTCTTCTTCCCTCTAGGTTACTGAGGATTCTTTGGTTGCATGAACTCCACCAAATTCACCACAAAAACATTGGAAATAGAACCCACCACACCATCAACATGGGGTTTTTTGGGTGTTGACGATCAACTTCGCAACGAGGTTTGGCCTGCAAAGTGTTTGTAAAGCCTATTATTATAAAAACTAAATAATACTAGTAGGTGGGACCCCCTCATAGATTGGAGATCAAGTCTGATGCTTACTCGATGTTATGTTACTGTTCGACACTACTTTCATGGTTGACGATATCTTATTTTATTGGATAATGGATTAGGCTTATTTTATTGGAGATCTCTGTTATCCTTGCTGGTCACTTAGAAGATCCTTGTTGGTCTTGGTGGGCTATTTTCACACTTTTGCATTGGTGTATCCAGTCTGTGGGTTTTTTATGGAGTTTAATGACTGAAACGTTCGTGTCACCATGCATTGTACATGGGGGTAGTTGGTTGATTTCACCAATATAGGTCACGAAGTGGGTTTCCTGTTATTACTTGGCCGGGCCTTCACCTCTGTGTGGTAGTTGTTTGAAGGGCACAGGGGTTATACCCCGCATGAAAATAACACTGCCACACCAAGTTAAAGCCTCACCTCTTGTTATGGCCCCTGTCATGGAATTGTTTCCTGTCTACAAACAAAGCATATCCCTCTTTGTGTACACCTTTGGCCTCGAAGTTTTCACTATTACGAGAAGTTGGATTTTTTCCTCCTGTGATGTCTACCGAGCAAACCCTTAGCCCTCCAGTGTGGGGTTTCATAGGAAAACTATCGGGCCTGTCAAGTTGTTATGGGTTATTGGGGATTGAATGTATGGTTGACCACTTTGGATATAGACTCGCCCAATTGGTCGTATGGAAGTTGTATTGGTTTGGCATTTGGTTACTGCCACTGTGATAATAATGATAAACCCTAGATTGCCAAAATGCACTTTCAAGAGTACATTCACCCTCCTTATGCTAATAATTCATTTTTATTAATGAAGAAGGTCTCTTCCCCGATTCGATTTGATGCATGGGTGTGCATAGTTTCCACAGCTCGTTACGGTGATTGGTTTTTTACAAAAGTGGAGAACTGTTTGGTTAATACATAGTCACTGGTATTTGCACTGAGAATCATTTGGACGATTAGATAGCATTGGTTACAAAGGCTTGATGTTTCTCACACATATCGCTTGTGTGGATGGTGTTTTTGCAAATGAATTAATGGGCATGGTAACTGTGTTTTTCTTTGGGGCCAAATGACTATTGAGCTGAATCACTATAGACAATATTTCCACTGCATCTTTATATTTGTTCGATTGGGTAAGCCTGGGTTTTCCCAACATAGTCGATTATAGCGTGACTAGATCACAATGATATCGTATTTAATCGATGGCTCGACATGATGGATGAGATATTGCAGTGGCTGCGTATTCATTTTGTTGAAATGGAGATGTTGCCTCATGGTGTTTGTTGGCTGCGCACTATGTATAACATACATGGCTTGGGTGCTCACACTCAGGGTTACCCATAGATTTTTGAGAACGATTAGTTGTGACCCAATCATTTTTTGATACATGCTTGTTGTTGACACCTCGTCGGTTGGCTAGGTGGCCTAGTTTTTTCAGTCACATTAGATTGGGCTTGCACAGTGATGGATTTACAATTTCATGATTGAATTATTCGGCGCGTATCTTTTGTTGGGTGGTGGCTATTGTCTGTTTAATTGTCAATTCAGATTTTGGCAATTTGATCTTGATTTTAGGTGTTTGTCCTTATTTATTTAACGAAGTTCATTGCATTCAAATGAGAGACCTGATGGCAATGATACTGTGACTTCATTGTTATTTTTTGGAAATATGAATTGGGGCATATTTGTTGATTATAGGCAGTGGTTGATTTTGAATGGTTACAGATTGGAAATTAGTACTGTTCGAAATTGTTATGAAATGCAAAGAAAAGTAAATGAAAGGATCATAATCCCTTACCAATTGTGTGGAATATACACTATCTTGTGGTGACACTGTATTGGGTATTTGATTATGAACAAATAACTAGTTAAATGCACATAAATTGTTATTTGGTCAAGATGATTGATGGTTGATTGTTGGCCCTTGATCAAGTTTTGAAGTTACTTGGTCATATTTGATCGTTTTTGGGACTTTGATAGCCTGTCGAAGATGGAGCACCAGACGAAGAAGAGATCAAGGGATCTCGGCCCACTTCCAGGTCCCTTTTTGGGTTTTGGGAATATGTAATGGGAAAGGGATGTCGACCCGTGGGCTTACTCATGCTTAGGCCCATTTTGTATGTATAAATAGACATATAGGCATCTAGTAGAAAAATGAAGGATTGTATTGTATCTATGTGATATAGGCTAAGTGCCAATAAGGGATATATGTGATTGAGAGCTTTGTGAATTCTGTATAGATTTGCAGACCTTAGTGCAAGTCCCTGGGTGAAGACATAGAAGGCTTTGTACTGAAAGGCAAGGAAGAAGGATCTAGCGGGCTGCGCAGATCTTTTGTCCTGTGCAGAGTAAGGGTCCCTATGACTTTGTTCTTGTAACCAATTGGTCGACGATAATATAGAAGAAGAGTTGGTGGACGTATCCCCAGGGAGGTGGTGAACCACGTAAATCTGTGTGTTATGCTTTGTGACTTAACTTGTTCTTATTTCTGCTTTTACTAAGTGATTTGATATATTTAGATGGATATATTTATGCTTTGTGCTTATTAGATAGGTATGCATAGTAGATCTAATATGTATGAAGATACTTAGTGCTGAACTACTGGATCTGACCTGTTTACTATTGCTAAGTGCTAAGTTACCTTAGATATAAGTGACTACTGCGATGCTCTGTGCTATCTGTGAAGTATAATACAGACTGAATATTGATGAATAATCGATGCCAAGTGATCTATAAGAGATATAATCATAGATCTGTGTCCCAGCTAAGGTTGCAGACACCTGAGTCTTGCAACCATCCCTACTTCTATCTCGGGTGAGACTTCATCTGTTTCGCAGGTGATGCCGAAAGGGTCGTAGTTAGGGTTCTGTTAGTTTGCTCTTGTAGCGTTGAACCCTGGGTCTGCCCTTGTGCCAACAAATGGTTTTGTTGCCGAGACATGAAAATGTGATTGCTGGGAACTGAGGAAGAGGAATCTTTGTGCAAAGATTCGTCCTGAAACTATGGAATCTTTGTACGTGGATCTATGCCCTATTGCGCAATATACAACTTGATGTAAAAATCTTTGTTCTAAAGAAATAAGGACATATCTGAAGAAAAGAAGTAAGATCTGAATGCTTTGTTCTCTAAGAAAAGAAAAAAGTGGAAGTTTCCGAAGAAAAGAGGTCAGATATGCAGAAAAGAGGTAAGATTTGTAAGCTCAGTACTCTGATAAAGGTAATAATAGTTAAAAGTTCTTAGATCTGGAAGCTTTGTTCTCTATAGAAGTACGATAAGTGGAAATTTTTGTTTCTAGAGCATGAATCTAGGTATTTTTGATAGATTCTGTCCTAGCTTAAAAACTGGGGCACTGATAGATGAAATAAAGTTTGATTTGAATAGATCTGATAAGCATAATGATAGATATGTTATACCTATGCATAGAAAGAATGTTTGGACTAACAAATGGATGCAGGATCCTAGAAAGAATTGTTTGCAGGCTAGCTACCATGATCATGGTGCGCAATACAAAAGAAGTTGGGGAACATTTAAACGAAAGAGAGGGTTAACCCTCTGTTACAGTTGTAGAAGACTGGGACATCTTGCTAAGGAATGCCTTGGTGGAAGATCTAGTTACCTATGTTGCAAAGCTTTGGACCATGAAGTGTTGGATTGACATAGAATGATTTCTAAGCTTGAAAGAATGAATTTGAATGAAGAAAACCCTAAGGAAGATCCAAAAGAGGTAGAACTCCAACAAGAAACAAAGAAGGTATTGATGCAAATGAAAGAGACCCTGAATGATCACCGACATGTTAGGCTACCAGATATCTTTAAGGAAAAAGAATGCATTGAAGCAAGAATATGAGACTTCGACATTGACTTTGTCCTTGATGAAGAAACACCAGTGAACATTATGCTAGAAAGAACTTGGGAAGCTATAGGAAGGCCTACTATGATCCCTTCATTAAGAGGAATAGGGTTATTCAGAGGAAAATTGGTGAACCTATGTGGAAGGCTCACTCAGATATCTATGAATACTAATGGGACTTCGACAGTAGAAGATTTTGAGATTATTAAATTCATTGAGGACAATGCACCATTTACCATGTTACTAGGAAAATCTTGGATTGATAAAGATCAAGCTAGAAAGAAGGAAGAAAAAGAGGTTTTGGAACAGAAGAGACAATATCTAAAAGATTTCATGACCAGAAGGATCGTGCAATTGATTGAAGAGCAGGCGAACAAATCGAAGATACCTGACACTAGAAGCCCATATGTCAAAGCTGCAAGAACGTTAGAGGACTCACAAAAGATTGAAGTATATGTCTTAGATACAGAAAGAGTATTGCCCCTGAGCCCTAGGAAATAATCTCAATAGCGCGAAGTGACTATGTCCAAGGAAAATAAGAATTAGAATGGGAAAAGAAACACCGAGACGAAGCTCATGAGGAAGAAGGATAGAAAGATGAGTAAGAAGAAGGCTAATATTTAAAGGTTACAGCAGGATCCTGAGGGTACCTCGCAGAAGGAAAACTTGCAGAATTTGAAATTCACCGAGATATCAAAACAACAACATAGGCCACTTCATCGTGGCGAAGAAATATAGCCATTAGAGGCTGATATATCCATTTGAATTCTTCTCTGAACGGATCGAAAAGCATTGATGTACCATCACTAGACCATCAGACTGCGGCATAATGGATAGAACACGAATTAATGAGGCTCATACCCATTGCAAAGCAAACCATTGCCAAGATCACCTATTTATCTCATTGCGCCATGATCAAAGAACACTTTTTCCAACTGAGAATTTAAAGTTCGAAGACAAGCAAGTGTATACAATAATCATCGCGCCCTCGTTGTTCATTTCTGAGCAATGTCTGAGATTATTGTGACCCCGATAATTTATGCCAAGCGTTTATGTTAAAAGAGCTTAGCGTGCTTGAAGAATCTGCGAAGGAAGTACTCGTTGATCTCAGGACCGAGAAAATCATGTCAGAAAGAAGGATGTCTACAGGTGTGCAAGCATCATCAACAAGAGGAGTCCAAGTTTCCCCATTGACTTCTCGCAGAGCAGGAACTTCCAGAATTGCGACAGAGACAAAAATGAAGCACATAGACGACATTGCGAACGCCAAGATGATTTTGAGCATTCTACCTGCCTACCTACCCCCTTTAAGCGACGCCATCAACCGAGACAACGTGCCCAAAGATGGTGACTATGCTTTGGTCATAGTGTACCTCCTGAAAGGGATACGCAGAGTTCGAGCCGACCAGGATAAGCTCGAAGTGTTGAAGTTCAGTGACTTCAACCTTGACGACAGGAAGGCTTACAACATGCTCGCCCCGCACATGTATCTAACTAGGACTAAAGGAAAAAATTCGAAGAATATCCCGCAACCATGGACTCAGAACCTCATGCAATCCACACTGCTCAATGTGATGAATATACCGCACTTCGGACGACATCAGGAGGTGAATGCATGTGTAAAGTTACTACTGTTGTGCTATCACAGAGGTTCCTTATGGTTGAAACGTCGCATCACTATGGATCCAACCTTGATCAATCAGATCATAGGGCTGAGCATGTAGGGCCTTGACCCACAAGATTTTTACCCTGGAAAGACCTCAGATCGAGCATTAGTCCAAAGAATCAAAGAGACTTATGGTGATGTCGAGAAGGGCATGTGAGGTTACAAGGTAACCTCTATACAGAACGATGCAATGTGCCTCTCATGTCAGCTAATTGCAGGCAAGATAGTTCGCAAGAACCGGCCCACCCAAGTGACTGGATTCGTAGTTGACCTCGGAAGAAAGTGTACGGAGGGACTACAATTGAATTGGGTGCAGTACCTTGTAAACCAGCTGGAGCTTGATTACAGAGAAGCACAAGACCAAGGGCATGAGTTCCACTTTAGTTGGCTTCTCATCCTAATCACATTCATTGCATGGGAAATGTCAGAAGGTGTGACCTTCCCCGACATTGAGCCCTTTGAACCTTTGGGCACGAAGTTCTGTACGCTATGGTACTCTAATGATACGAACAAGCAATGGAAGTCCAATGCCATCTTCCATACTTACTACAACCAGTTGAAACAAGCCATCCAGTCCGAGCCCCGGATGACCCCGAATACCCTCCACAGGCTTCGACCCTTAATGAAGTTCAACACAAAGCTCCACTTCATTTATATAACAATGTGCACTGATGAGAACAAGTAGCAGTTGCAGTCTTATTACAAGCTAACATAGGAAGAATTAGAGGAAATCACTAAGGAGTGGTCGAAAAACCTCCTTATTCCAGCCAACCCTGCGGATTTGTCCGATGTAGATAGCCCAAAAGCTGCGTAGAATACACCCGGACCAAGCAAGATGAAGAAGCCTGAAGAGGTTCATGATGTAGACAAAACATCTGTGAGGACTGCATCCATTTCACCAGATGAAGGGGGTGATGGCGAAGAGATGGAAGGCGTAGATATTGAACATCAGAAAGGTGAAGTACCAGCGCCTAGGGACGAAGAGGACTCATCGAAGAAACAAAATGTTTCGCCTTTGAAATCTTCCTCCTGGAAGAAAGCTAGAACCCCTGTAACAAGGATGCAAACTACCCTCACATTGGATGATTTTAATTTCGTCATCGCAGCTGTGAACGATGGTTCACAAGAGGTATTAGAGAAGTAGGAGGCGAAGCAGGAGCAGATGTATAATCACATCGATATTGAACTCCAAGGAGTGCAACAGGCACTCTAGTCTATCCGCACAGTCTCCACAGAGCCTCTGACAACAGGAACAGTAGAACCAGAAGATGAGCCAACCCAATTGCACTAGATTGCCGATAAAGTTGAATCTCGCCTTCAACGAGCTTAGGAAGAGACATCGCAATCCATCCAGGCTTTGACACAGGTACAGGGAATACTTTTCGAGTAGTGCAGTTCTTCCGAACAAGAAAAAATTGCTCTTCAAGCACAGTGGGAAAACGAGAAAGCAAAGCTACAACAGAGCAAGGGGCAGTTGATCGCAGAGAATCTAGAATTAAAGGAACTAGTCATAAGAGAACGTCGCTTTGTGACCATCATAGAAGTGAAAGCTGAAGAATGAATTTTGTAGCAGGTGGCATAGCTCGAAGAAGTGATGCAACAACTTCAACACCGCATCGTAGACCTAGAACTTCGTACTATGCCCAAGACCCCTCAAGAAATCAAAGACTTAAGAGAGGCAACTACTCGCAGTGCAGTTGGAAGAATGAAAGATCTTACCTTAGAGTGAAAGAAACTAATCTCTAGGAGAACTCAGACGTATGAAAACCTCACAGAGAATCCAGAGTTACAAGCATTGGAGTCACAACGCCAAGAAGCGAAGCAACATGCATATACGCTATAGGTGCAGCTAAAGGCCTTGTCACTAGTCGAGAGAATGAAGAGGTTTCCAGAGAAATGCAAGGCCCTGCAACATATCCACACGATCTAGGCCAAAGTGATGGAAGTCTCTTAACGACTTCAACCAGTGCAAGAGAAGGCATGCCAACTGTTCACTGAAGTTGAAATCCATGGAGTAGAACTTGAACAAATTGTGAGTGCAACAAAACAACACCTAGAAGGACCAGTCAATGACGCACTCATCTATGAGTTCACTGAGAAAGAATCAGTAGCATTGAAGCAAGTCAAATAAGCTCAAGCCAAGATCGAGGCATTCGAGTTGGAATTTCTCATATTAGAGTGACTCGGGACAAGTCACAGGTGAGTGTTGGGGGCCTGTTGGCCCTTGACCAAGTTTTGAAGTTATTTGGTCATATTCGACCGTTTTTGGAACTTTGACAGCCTGTCGAAGATAGAGCACAATATGAAGAAGAGATAAAGGGATATCGGCCCACTTCGAGGTCTCTTTTTGGGTTTTGGGAATATGTAATGGGAAAGGGATGTCGGCCCATGGGTTTACCTATGCTTAGGCCCATTTTATATTTGTAAATAGACATATAGGCATCTAGTAGAAAAATGAAGGATTGTATTGTATCTATGTGATATAGGCTAAGTGCCAAGAAGGGATCTGTGTGATCGAGAGCTTTGTGCATTCTATATAGACTTGCAGAGCTTAGTGCAAGTCCCTGGGTGAAGACATAGAAGGCTTTGTGATGAAAAGGCAAGGAAGAAGGATCTAGTGAGCTGCGCAGATATTCTGTCCTGTGCGAAGTAAGGGTTATTACGACTTTGTGATGAAAAGGCAAGGAAGAAGGATCTAGTGAGCTGCACAGATATTCTGTCCTGTGCGAAGTAAGGGTTATTACGGATTTGTGCTTGTAACCAATTGGCTGACGATAATATAGAAGAAGAGTTGGTGGACGTAGCCTCAGGGTGGGGGTGAACCACGTAAATTTGTGTGTTATGCTTTGTGCCTTAACTTCTTGTTCTTATCTCTGCTTTTGCTAAGTGCTTTGATATATTTAGATGGATATATTTATGCTTTGTGCTTATTAGATAGGTATGCATAGTAGATCTGATATGTATGAAGATACTTAGTGCTAAACTACTGGATCTAACCTGTTTACTGTTGCTAAGTGCTAAGTTACCTTGGATCTAAGTGACTACTACGATGCTCTGTGATATTTGCGAAGTATAATAATGACTTAATATTGATGAATAATCGATGCCAAGTGCTCTATAAGCGATATAATCTCAGATATTTGTCCCAACTAAGGTTGTAGACACTTGAGTCTTGCAACCACCCCTGCCTCTACCTCATGTGAGACTTCATCTGCTTCGTAGGTGTTTCCGAAAGGGCCAATAGTTAGGGTTTTGTTGGTGCGCTCTTGTAGCATTGAGCCCTGGGTTTGCCCCTGTGCCAACATTGATAGATCTCTTTTCGCAGAATGTTATGGATCACTTAATTAACTTCATGAACAGTAATCGTTTTTCTTCGCTTCCATTATTTCATTTTGTGCTAATTACAAACCCCGTCATCTCCCATATTCATTTTTTCATTCCCTGTTCTGAGATTAATTATAGTCAAGATAATTTCGGTGTTAAAACAGTTGGAAGTGGCAGTGTCTTGCGTAGATTACAATAATGTTTTATTCGGTTGATTTCAGTCGATTGTTGTTGTCATTGAGCAGTAACCGTGTTCTTTTCCCCTCATGGAATCATGGTTTGTCTAAATAAAAACCCATCGCATATCCCATAACCCTTTTTCACCCTCTTCTCATTGATAAACGGTAAAACAATTTGTATGGATTGGATTTCATGAGTCTGATATATTGTTGAGCCAAAATCCATTTCATATTTTAAAAGAGTTGTCATGTATGGTTAATTAAAAGATTGTTACTAATCAATCATGCATGCAGGAATGATCTATTCAAATAAACGTTGAAAACAAAGGCCTATTACGCATCTATCAAAGAGAAGAACTAAAAAATGGTTGCATCGCAGACAAAGAAATATGTCTTTTGAGTTGTTATTTTATCTGTGGATTCATGACAATTGACTTCAACGATCTTTAGAGAACATGTTTTATTTTGGATATATGAGTATTATTTTTGAAATAATTTCAATTTCATGAGCTAAAATTGCCAAAAGTGGATATGTTGATGGGAGACACAAGAAGGTGTGCTTTGCTTAACTAATAGTTATGTTATGATTATTATGATTGTTATGAACTAAAGGGAGTCACAGGGGGTCCCACCTACTAGTTATTATTTAATTATGACCCTTATTATAATTATTACTCTTCCCCCTAACTAAATTTAGTTGAGTCTTTTAATTAAATTAACTAATGAGTTGGTTCAACTTCTTCAACCAATTCTAATTGGTTAAAAGAAAAAGGAAAGGGAGGAACAAAAAGGGATAGAAGCATAAGCATGCTAAGGTTTTTTGTTTGAGTTTATGTTGAGATAGTTCAGTTTTCATTCATTCATATATTCATCAAAGCCTAATTCGCTTTTGTGATAGCAGGGTCGTATTGTAGACAACAATATTCAGGGTTGAATCAAAGCATTCAAACACTTGTTTTTCAGAGGTGTTGATCTATCTTTGATACTCTGTGTAGACTTGTTTGTTTGTGAATTAATTTTCATGACTGAATAAAGCTATTGTGCAGAGCTGAGTGGGCAACAATTTGTGGCAAGTTGATCTAGCTTTTAGAGTCCAGTTTTGGTTTTCTGTTAGAGGTCCTTTTGTATGTTCCATTGGGGATGTCTAAGTTTGACTTTGGTCCAAGATTTTTGTATGAGATTTTGTAAAGAAAATGACTCTTTGGTAAATTGAAATGAAATAAAGGATTTATTTATGTCTCATCTGTCTTGATTATCATCTTGGCATCTTTACATCTATTCTTACATTTATTTCAACAACTGTTATATTCAGAAAATTACATAAAAGGTGAATTTCCAACAATCTTTTTGTTGATAAAAGACTAGCCTAAGCACTCGTAATTAATACTCGTGAGTTAGGATGATATTTTTGTTGGCTATAAACATACGGTGATATTCCCGTCTACTTTGCTTTAGCCAAGTAAAGTCTGAAAATGCTTGAGTAAGATTATTTCACATCTTTTCATCAACATTTATTTCTTGACCATACTGGGGAAAATCTAAGAAAAAGAAACACTCATTATCTTTATTTCCTTGGTTTCTTGTGTTTTTACTTTGTATTTTTGTATCTACTGTTTATATGTTTTTCTTTTTTCTCATGACCTTATCGAGTCCTATCTAGCATGATCATGTACAAATCTAGTTCGAGCTCATTGTCAACGGTTGTTCTCTTTTCGAGGGTAACTTATGGGAATCTTCTTAGAACCATATTGATGATTTCCTTAGCTTCTGTCAATCTATTGGAGTTTATGATATGCATACTTCTACAGATCATTTTCCACTTTCCCTTCGTGGTAAAGTAGGAGACTGGTCTAGACGTATAGTATCTAGTCGAATTTTCACTGGAGAATCAATTTTTGTAAAGTTTCTTATCGATTTTCCTCCTCCGCCTATCTTTCATCACTTTGAGTTTCTACTTGAAATCATCCTTGACCCTCCTCGATGTGACTTATTCTATGGTCCTCACGAACAATTGAACTGCGGGTTTTTCTTAAAAGCTAAAAATGAATATCACACAAACCCCTCTCTCTTCATGTCAGGCCTACATGAGAACAATCATGCATCTCGTAGTGCTATATTCATAGGGGATTGTAAGGATTATTGTCTTGTTATGCCTACTAATCCTACTTTTGAAAACACTTTATTTGATGCCTTTTGCTTTAATGATGACCTTTTTGAAGCATATCCCACTCAAGATCAACCTGTTTCTAACGAAGTACTCTTAATGGATGAATCTAGTAGGGAAGATTCTCTTAATTTGAATAGCACTATCCCTCATATTTCTCATGACTATTATGAAAAATATGAAAGAGAGGATTCAAGCGACCATATAGGTTCTTATGTTGGCCCTTATTTTGAAAATTTCCATGAGAATAATCAAGATTTTACATTGCAGAAACCCTTCACAAACCCATTGTTTCAGTTCAGAGAGGTTGAGGAAATCAATGACGATAGTTAGGTCTCCCTTGCATGCATGATTTCTTTTGATGATGATAAATTTGAAAGAGTTTCTATGCATTTGAATCCTTTATTTTCTCCCTCGATCCATGGTATTTCTTTTTCTGATCAAGAGATCGTAAATGATGACCTTATAATGCTTAAAGAGCCCATTATCTCCACCCTCTTCATCAAAACTTCTAACCATCATTCTAATGTTATGGATCATGCACATGTTTTCAGTATTAAGTCGAAATCTCGTCTTATTGGTTGGCACTTCCTACAAGATGGTAATCATTTGTTTTGTGTCTTGATAGGCTCACTACCCTTGATACATGCACTTGTTGGTTGGCAGCATGACCAATATGCTTTATGCATCGTCTTTCAATTCATGAATCATACATATAAAATAGATGATGCATTCCTCTATGCGAAATGTCATCCCACCTGACCCCAATAATTCTTTTCCTTCCTTTTGTACATAAATAATAAATTGGGTTTTTAGTTATTTAGTTTTTTGTTTTTACATTTCTTTCATTTCATTTCTGATTTGCAATAGTTTGAATTTCTTCTTTCTTTTTTTAACAAATTCCTGCTACTTTTACTTTCGGTCATTTTATTTCTACAGTTTTAAATTCTGTGATTTTATTTCTGTTATGATTTTTGTCCTTATCATCTTTTAGTTAATTTGGTCAAACTAAGATGTCGGATCAACTTTGTTATAGTGACACTCCTGCGAAGCATTATTAGTCAATAACAATCAAGATTACACAACTATTATGATGTCTCCTCTGAAGGACCCTTAACATTGTTATGTATTTCCACTACCGATTTATAAAGAATTGGCTGTCTCTCGCTTCTTCTCGCCTTTTATTCATCCATTGAGATTTTAAGAGAAAATATGGAAATCTTCTCCTTACAAGTTAAAGAGCAGATTCCTGTTGATGGATTATGCATATAGTGGTAAAACCCCTCATACTTAACATTTTTCATAAGTTATTTCCAAATTCCCGGTCATCTTTCCATTAAATCCACTCACTTTCCCCTGTTGCATAATCTTCCTGGTTATATTTTCTTGACCTACTTCTCCTGGTTTGTGAAACCTTGAGTTCTGAGTTCTAAATCTGTTGAATATTTTTTTTCCCGTGGATTCGCTAGCTTGTTGACGATCAAATTCGCAATGAGGTTTGGCCCACAAAGTGTTGTTAAACCCTATTATTATAAAAACTAAATAATACTAGTAGGTGGGACCCCCTCGTAGATTGGAGATCAAGTCTGATGTTTACTTGATGTTATGCTACTGTTCGACACTACTTTCATGGTTGATGATATCTTATTTTATTGGAAAATGGATCAGGCTTATTTTACAGGACTCCCTTGTTGTTCCAAGATCAAGTAACACCGAATTTTTCATGGTTATCATTGCCGACCATTATTGTGACACCTGCAACAGACACATGTTAGTAACAACAAAGGAAAAGAAATTAAGAGAAGAAATTGTCCTATTCTAACATGCTATACTATATGCATTAAACAAGATTGTGGAAAATCCTAGCTAACATAGGATATCCATACGAGTTATGGAGGTTGTATACAACATAGTTGGTATTTATTTATGCATAGTAGAGAGGGTAATGTGTGATACAGGCGATGCTCGTGGAAATTAAAGGTTGTTGGTTCAATGCGGATGATTTTTTTGATTAGTAGCTGGCACATAATAAGAATTGAATAAACTGGTAGTAGGTAAGTGATGTGAATTTATTTCACATCGCCTTTACCCCTACTATTGGATGCCTCGCTAGTCAGGATATCTTCTAAACATTACTGCTGTGGTTATGCTCTGATTTTTCAGAAGTGAGGAACCACTCTGCCAGCTTGTGTTTTAAGACATTTGATTACAAGTATGTTATTTTTTTTAGCCCTTCATGAGTCTACTCTGGTTATGAAATGGATATTGGCTCAAGTGTATCATCTATGCTTTCCTTAAGTATTGTGACTGTGTAAATGGTGTTTGTGATGAAACATTGATGATTCTCTTTGAAATGGTGTTGAAGTCATTGCATTATTGGTTATCCTGGGTGTCAATAGTCACAAGAGATATTTGTTATCCTTGTTGGTTACTTAGAAGATCCTTGTTGGTCTTGGTGGGATATTTTCACACTTTTGCATTGATGTATCCAGTCTGTGGGTTTTTTATGGGGTTTAATGACTGAAGTGTTTGTGTCACCACGCATTGTACATGGGAAAAGTTGGTTGATTGCACAAATAGAGGTCACGAAGTGGGTTTCCTATTCTTACTCGGCCCCGCCTTCACCTCTGTGTGGTAGTTGTTTGAAGGGCATGAGGGTTATACCCTGCATGAAAATAACACTGCCACGCCAAGTTAAATCCTCACCGTTTGTTATAGCCCCTGTCATGGAATTGTTTCCCATCTACAAACAAGGCATAGCCCTCTTTGTGTGTACACCTTTGGCCTCAAAGTTTTCACTATTACGAGAAGTTGGCTCTGTTCCTCCTGTGATGGATACCGAGCAAACCCTTATCCCTACAGTATGGGGTTTCATAGGAAAACTGTCGGGCCTGTCAAGTTGTTATGGGTTATTGTGGATTCAATGTATGGTCGACCACTTTGGATACAGACTCGCCCAGTTGGTCGTATGGTAGTCGTATTCGTTTGGCATTTTTTTTACTGCCTCTACGATAATAATGATAAACCCTACATTGCCAAAATGCACTTTCAAGTGTACATTCACCCTCCTCATGCTAATAACTCATTTTTGTTAATGAAGAAGGCCTCTTCCCTGATTCAATTTGATGTGTGGGTGTGCATAGTTGCCACAAATCGTTAGGGTGATTATTTTTTTACGAAAGTGGAGAATTCTTTGGTTGATACACAGTCACTGGTATTTTCACCGAGAATCATTTGGACGGTTAACTGGCATTGGTTGCAAAGGCTTGATGTTGCTCACGCATATCACATGTGCATGGTGTTTTTGAAAATGAATTAATGGGCATGGTAACTGTGTTTTTCTTTGGGGCCAAATGACTATTGAGATGAATCACTGCAGAGAATATTTACACTGCATCTTTATATTTGTTCGATTGTGTAAGCCTGGGTTTTCCCAACATAGTCAATTACAACGTGACTAGATCACAATGATATCATATTTAATCGATGAATCAACATGATGGATGAGTTATTGCAGTGGCTACGTATTGTTTTTGTTGAAATGGAGATGTTGCCTCATGGTGTTTGTTGGTTGTGCACTGTGTATAACATAGATGGCTTGGGTGCTCACACTCAGGGTTACCCACAGATTTTTGAGCACAATTGGTTGTGACCTGATCATTTGTTGATACAGGCTAGTTGTTGATACCTCGTCGGTTGGCTAGGTGGCCTAGTTTTTTCAGTCACATTAGATTAGGCTTGCACAATGATGGATTTACACTTGCATGATTGAATTATTTGGCGCGTATCTTGTGTTGGGTGGTGGCTATTGTCTATTTAATTGTCAATTCGGGATTTGATAATTTGATCTTGATTTTGGGTGTCTGTCCTTATTTATTTAATGAAGGTCATTGCATTCAAATGAGAGCCCTGATGGCAATGATATTGTGACTTCATTGTTATTTTTTGGAAATATGAATTGGGGTATATTTGTTAATTATAGGCAGTGGTTGATTTTGAATGGTTACAGATTGGAAATGGGTACTATTCGAAAATTGTTATGAAATGCAAAGAAAAGTAAATGAAAGGAACATAATCCCTTACCAATTGTGTGGAATATATATTGTCTTGTGGTGACACTGTGTTGGGTATTTGATTATGAACAAAGAACTAGTTAAATGCACATAAATTGTTATTTGGTCAAGATGATTGATGGTTGATACATCTCTTTTCGCAGAATGTTATGGATCACTTAATTAAATTTGTGAATAGTAATCATCTTTCTTCCCTTCCATTATTTCATTTTTCACTAATTACAAACCCCGTCACCTCCCATATTCATTTTTTCACTCCCTATTCTGAGATTAATTATAGTCAAGAGAATTTCAGTGTTAAAATACTGGGAAGGGGCAGTGTCTTGCGTAGATTACAGTAATGTTTTATTGGGTTGCTTTCATTCAATTGTTGTTGTCTTTGAGAAGTAACCGTGTTATTTTCCCCCTCATGGAATCATGGTTTCTCTAAATACAAACCCCTCGCATATATGAGAACCCCTTTTCACCCCCTGCTCATTGATAAATGATAAAACAATTTGTATGGAGTGGATTGCATGAGTCTAATATATTGTTGAGCCAAAATCCATTTCATGTTTTAAAAGCGTTTTCATGTATGGTTAATTAAAATATTGTTACTAATCAATCATGCATGCATGAGTGAGATATTCAAATAAAGGATGAAAATAGAAGCCTATTACGCTTCTATCAAAGAGAAGGACTAAAAAATGGTTGCATCTCAGACAAGGAAATATGGCTTTTGAGTTTTTATTTTATATGTGGATTCATGACAATTGACTTCAACGACCTTTGAAAATCATGTTTTATTTTGGATATATGAGTATTATTTTTGAAATAATTTCAATTTCATGAGCTAAAATTGCCAAAAGTGGATATGTTGATGGGATACACAAGAAGGTGTGATTTGCTTAACTAATAGTTATGTTATGATTATTATGATTGTTATGAACTAAAGGGAGTCACAAGGGGTCCCACCTACTAGTTATTATTTATTTATGATCCTTATTATAATTATTACTCTTCCCCCTATCTAAATTTAGTTGAGTCTTTTAATTAACTTAACTAATGAATTCGTTCAACTACTTCAACCAATTCTAATTGGTTAAAAGAAAAAAGAAAGGGAGGAACAAAAAGGGATATAAGTAGAAGCATGCTAAGGTTTTCTCTTTGAATTTATGTTGAGATAGTTTAGTTTTCATTCATTCATATATTCATCAAATCCTAATTCTCTTTTGTGATAGCAGGGTCTGTTGGACACACCTACCACACTTAGAGGGGGGGGGGTGAATGAGTGTGGGGATATTTTTCCCAAAACTTCCCTCTCAGACAAAAATTCCTTAGTTAACATTCAAAATTTGCTCATTACTCATTTCTGTCATTTATAATCAGTTAGATGTGAATACATATCAGAAACATATTATCAACAAATAATTTCCACAAGGAACACAAAGAAGACAAGATGTATGTACAATTTTTCTTTTTATTATGGATTTCCATCCGGGGGTTTTTCAACAACAACTGAATAGAGTACAACTATAAAAGAGCACAAGCTCTATATGCAAGACTCATCTTACATTCTCAGCACCAACTTAGATGAGGTAACAATCCTCAATAGATATCAATCTGTCAACATAAACAAGTGCATCAACCATGCACCAACCTGTGCCAAACAACTTGTAATCAACTTGTACCATAAACAAGTGCATCCAACCATGTACCAAGTATATACCAATAATGTGTCAACTAATAATCAACAATGACTCATCAATATGTACCAACATCATCAACTATACACCTCATGTATATTCTAACTCATCAACTGCTTGTCTCAACCATGACTAGTTTTGGATTAGTCAACAACCCCAACTTGAAATAATCATAATTTTTTACATGTAATGAATAAAGATCTGAAATTGATACAAAATGTTCTTCAGTGTGTTTTATGCAATTAATCCAAGTGGAACTACTTGGAACCTCTCAGAAAAGGAGTTATAGAAAAAATGACATACCTTGCTGAATTGTGGCTTATTATAGAGAGTGACCTTGTAGAGAGTTCCTTGCAAAAAATATTCATTGAATTG
>ML808659.1:127276-152781 GCA_009831015.1 Picea engelmannii | reverse complement strand
CTCATCACTTCACTTTATTATTTACCTTTTAAAAACCCTTAAATCACTTTGACTACTTTGACCTTTTGGGGCTTCTAGATGACATGTGAGGGTCCTCCAACTTCGTAAGGCCATAACTCTCAAACCGTGAGGAGTTATGTGACATTCCACATACCACCAGAAATAACATGACATGTAATATCCATATAGAATAGTATTGTCTGAAAATATATCATAACTCATACCGTTACCCATCAAACAAACTTGGGTCCGTTACCCAAACCTGGGGTCTCCAACTTCTCATGGCCATAACTCTCTAACCGTGAGGAGTTATCTGACATTCTACATACCACCAAAAATGGCATGAAAAACACTATACATCTTGGATAGTTACCCTGACAAATTCAATGTCCTTCATCTCATTATTCCACATAAAAGCATGGGTCCTCTAACTATTCTTCTAGGATAACTCAATCCCCAAAGCGTCTTCCCGTGAGGGCTTTCACCATAAGAACACCACTTTGGAGTTCATCCATTTGTGCACCTTATCAATCATGATAAGACAATAATGAGTCATCTATACATTTTTCCAACAATGCATCATATACCAGTGAAACCACATCGATCCATCTTCATCATATATCAATAACAACTCATTGATCCATCTTCATCTATGCATTCTCATCAAGGACAATACATATTATATTACATCAATCATCAATCAATCAATACTTTGACATCAATCAATAACTTGACATCAATCATTCAAACCATTGACATCAATGACAACATGATCCAACAGGGTCTTATTGTAGACAACAATATTCAGGGCTGAATCAAATCATTCAGGGACTTGTTTTTCAGAGGTGTTGATCTATCTTTGATATTCTGTGTAGACTTGTCTATTTGTGAATTAATTTTCATGACTGATAAAGGCTATTGTGCAGAGTCGAGTGGGAAACAATCTGTGGCAATCTGATCTAGCTTTTAGTGTTCAATTTGGTTTTCTATTAGAGGTCCTTTTGTATGTTCCATCGGGGATGTCTAAGTTTGACTTTGGTCCAAGATTTCTGTATGAGATTTTGTAAAGAAAATGACTCTTTGGTAAATTGGTTTGAAATAAATGATTGTTTTATGTGTCATCTGTCTTGATTATCATCGTGGCGTCTTTACTTCTTTTCTCACATTTATTTCAGCAACTGTTATATTCATAAAATTACATAAAAAATGAATTTTCAGCAAGCGTTTTGTTGATAAAAGACTAGCCTAAACACTCATAATTAATACTTGTGAGTTAGGATGTTATTTTTGTTGGCTATAAACATAGGCTGATATTCTCGTCTACTTTTCTTTAGCCAAGTAAAGTCTGAAAATGCTTGGGTAATATTATTTCATATCTTTTCATCAACATTGGGTTTATGTTTTGATTATTTTATTGCAATGATCAAATCCTTTTTGCATCGATATTACATATGATATGCTTCATATTAGCGATTTTGAAGGATTCTCAAAGGTTTATATAATCAATTCACCAGGAATTCACACCAAGTATGTATAATTAGTGTTTTTGCAATGGTTTTGTGATGAATTCAAATCAATTCGATGTTCATGAAGATAAAATGTATGGTTTGCTTGCAATAGGGAAAAATCGTGGTCTGATCCTCCATACAGTACCTCATCTGTCACTCCATTCAACACTTGATCCGGTACGTGATCCGACACTCCATCCAATACTCGGAGTGCATTGGAGCTGACGGTTGGTACATTGGCGGAATTTTTTGGACGAATCAAGGATCTGGGTTTTGTGATCCATTATGGCCTCCAACTACAGAGCTTGACACACCTCAGATTGGGTAATTGTAGTGATCAGTGAGTGGCTCGCGAAATTACTAGAAGATGCTGCTGTTAAAACTCATTTAATAAGTTTTCTCTTTTTAGAGGAGTTCAACCCTTCCAGTGGTCGACCTCTCAAGCTGCAATCATCTATAAATACCACTAACTGTGGCACGAATGGAGAGAAGAATTTTATTATTTAATACATACATTATTTGCAATTTTGTTCTAGACTCTATTTTTATGAGTAATGATAGTATTGTGTTGATTTAGAACCTGCGTTTTCTTGTTGGAGTGTAGCCACGACTTGCTGGGGGGCCCACTAGTGGTTTATGTGACTGTGTACATCGATATATATTTTGTGTTCATCTTGTCGCTTATTTAGAATTTGAAATTGTCTCTTTACTACATGTATTTATCAATTTTAATTGTTGTGTGTATATGTTAATCATAAACTGTTAATCTAATTCGTTTTCCTTAATTGAAAATTGCTTGATTGAACTGTGTATATCATATAAGGACGTCCATGGTTATGTTTTGTTTGCAGATTGTAGGATCTAGTTAAATGTAGTATTGTGTCTTTGTCCTTCTTAGCTATAAATCATCCTATAGGATAGTAATTTAGATAGTTTCATTGAAGTCTTTATTAATTACTTTGGTTCTGATAACTTTGACAGATAATTAGCTTAGACAGAGCATCAATTTAAGATTGGTTTATTTGTAAGCTTTGACATATTAGTTTCTTTAAGTTTTGATAGCTTTAATTGAGATAGGTTTAATTGCCTTTTTTATTATTCTCTTTAGGTCTATTTTGTTTATTGATTTTTCTTCAACATGATAGGATAGAAATAGATTTTGAATTATGATTTCAAATAGCATTTTGGTTAAGTTGGAAGTATGATTTTTAATGATAGATCAGTTTATTTTGGATTATGAAATCTCAGTTATGAATTTGAATTGTAATTTCTAGTTGACATTGATCAAGAATTAAAAGTTTGCACAAAATGAATTTGAATTAGGATTTTTAATCATGAGTTTATGAGTTTATAGATTTGCTTGAAGTAGTTATTTTGAATAGAGTGTTTTTAACCGTTGATGATTGATGTATAAAGTTTAGAGATCACATGGATTTCAGAAATATTTAGTGTTGCTTCTATGATGGAAAAACTTTCTTTAGATTGCCTTATCCATACTTTCCATTTCTTTGTAGAAGTCAACATTGAATTAATTCCTCTTGAATTGTCACTAATAGTCATATTCCATCGTGATGTTATTCGACACCGAAGACATAATCATCACCTTTGAATAATTTCTTTCTTTTTACTTTAAGCTAGAAATAATTTTTATCAATTATAATTTAAATACAGTCATAACACTGTTACTTGTGATTAAGTAGATTAAAATTTATTCTTCTCAAAATATAAATTGTTATGATTTCCTTTTAATAATAGAGTTCACTTGTCAAAATAGTTTCGATAGATTAGTTGTTTGCTTGCTTACTTGCTCAGAGATGGACAAATCAAATAACTCAGAAATAGTTTACTTGTTATTGCTTACTTAAAGAGAGATGGAATAGATTAACTAGCAAAGAAATAGATTTCTTTTTATTTGCTTATTTAGAAATAGTCCATAAATTCATTGTTTGAAGTTGCTTAGGGTAAATAGTTCATAATCCTAGAATTTCTTAAATCTCATTAATTGAAGGTTGCTTTATATAAAATTTGTTAATTAACATATTGAAAAATCATCTCTTTAGAAAGTAGATTGATAGAGTGTTGATCCCTAGGGTAGACCATCTCCTTAGTTAGATAATACTTCCATTAGATTTTCTTCCTTGGCTCATACAATGCCACAACTAAGTTTACTCCCCCCGGGTTGACAATTTAATTGAGGGAATTAATGCATATAGAATACCCATCATTTTTGGCACCGCTGTCAGGGAAATGTCTTAAGGTAGGAAATAGTTAGGAAGTAGATAATTTCTAAACCTTAGCATTAGTTTGGTGGAAGGGGAACTTTAATACAAGAGTTAAGAACATGCACATATGTTATAGAAGTTTCCCCCAAACCCAATAGTAGTTTTCTTATTATTTGCTTTCATGAAAAAACCTAGGGACCGAAAAGGCAGATACATTAAAACCAAACCAAAACTTCCGATTAAGGTTCCTTCTAACCTTTTTGGAGGAAGGAACACTCCACCCATAAACTCCGCAAATCAATACCAGAAAATAGGGGTTATCTCAACCCAAAGAGCTAAATCATTCCCTGAAGAGACCAAAACCGGGATCACTACAAAGCATAAAATTGAAACATCAATAGTAGTGGGATAGGAGACATGACCACTTAGGCCTTAATCAGAACCAACCAACACAACCCTTTCTTTTTCACCACCATTAGGGAACCCTAACTTTGTAGATATCATTGACGCTGAATAGGTGAGTACTCTTTTTGGTAGTTTAGCGAATATAATTGTTTCTGAAGTTGAAACAGAAACTTTGGCACCAATATTTTCAACCGGTTCGAGTAAAGACCCGTACATCCAAACAGTAGATAAATTTTCCCATTGAAGGGATACCTTTTCTAGAAAAGAACCTTGGGATACTTTGTTATCTTCAAAGATAAAACCATTTAGGTACTCTCTCTTTTGAAACCAAACCAGTATGGATGATCAAGAGGATCACAACCATGTAAGACATGATGAGGGAGAAGAAGTTGGAAACCAAACTGAAACCACCTTCGGGTTTCCAATTTTGGACACCACACGTAATGTCAACATGAAGAACATTCCACTCTTGACACTGCCCACCTTTTACTGTAAAAGAAGTGAATACCCGGATACCTTACTATTTGAGTTTGTCATCTTGTGTAGGAGCTACAATTACTTGCAAGATGCCCAAAAACTAAAACGTTTTCTTGCCACCCTCAAGGATTCTGCACTAAGATGGTTCATGGGGTTGGGAGAGTCCAGTATTAGGTCTTGGGAAGGCATGAAAGCTATATTTCTTAAAAAATACCAAGACTATTGGAAGTCCACAGATTCTTGTAATGATATTTTTAAGATCCAATAGTTAGAGAACGAGAGTCTCGAGGATTAGATGGAATGGTTTTCTTATATCTCATAGAAATTGAAGTACCATGACATCCCAGATGATGTAGTCAAGACTCTTTTCCTTCAAGGTATTTTAAAAGAATACCTAGAGACACTTAACCTAATGGCATAAGGTGACATCTCTCATAAACCATTTACTGAAATCTGTGAAATGTGTAGGAATTACTTGAGGAGTAGAGCCAAAATGGAGAAGAGTGTTCGAGATCATTAAAGTAGAAACCTAAAAAAAATTAGTTCAGGTGGTATCACAAGGGTAGAGATAGGAAACCTATTGGAGAGATTCAAAACTAATATCTTAAGTACAATAGGTTCCTAGTTGGACACCCTAAAGATTACAAATAAAAAGGAGCAGGAGAATGCAACAATGTGCATATTTTTTCCAAGATGCAGGAGAAAGAATTCCTCAAGGGAATGCCCATTAGACAATATTTCAATTTATGTCTTCTGCACTGAAGACTACCCAACTGAAAAGTGCCCATCACTTCCCAATTTATTACCCATTTACATAAGTGGGGATCCCAAGGAATCCTCTTATGCACTTAGGAGGCCATGGCATCCTAGGAGTCAACCTACATACCCAAATATACCACCTCAAGTTCCACCGTATTATCAACAATCACAATAGTGGAACTCACTGAATTGGCAAAACTGGTCTACAAAGTATCACCATCCTTGGCTACAAGGATGGAGAGGAGGGCATACCCAAGGAAACACTCAAGCTCCATCTATCCCTATGGCCACTCATCCTTACCCCTAGTTTCCACTGAACATCCCACAACTTTTTCCAGGTTTTGTTCCCCCACCTTTACCTCTTATTCCATAACAACCCCAAAAATACCATAATACAATCTCCCTAAGACCGACATTATTACCGGCACAACCAGTGCCCAAACCCAATAACAAAACAACTCAACCTCTTCACAATGTTGAGATGCAAACTGATGCAGGAACATCGCTCCATCTTATCATGCGCCAACTAATTAACACTTGTGGTGCACATTCAAGGGAGGAGAGGCACCACCCTCTCATTTTTTCCTTGAGAATCCAAAGCATGATCTGAGCATTAATTGAAGACAAGATGGAAGAGAAAAATCATGCTTTTGCATAAGTTGAAGATAAGGTCGCCATTAATAGGCTGGCAACAAAATGGATCTACATTCGATTTGGAGCATAATTTCCATCATTGTGATTTGGCCTTTCGATAGGCATTAGGGATGGTGATTTGACACCATTAGTTAGCTTGCGAGGGAAGCTCATTTGAGACCCTCTTGTATAAATATTTGTATTGTAAGAAAAGTAAGGGTTGTAGGGAAATGCAGAGAGCCGAGACTCAGTGGCAACTCAGACTCCACCATTGTAAATTGACATTCCACCATTAATAGAAAATGATATTTTTTCATGTTTTATCTTTCTGTGTAATGGGTGTTGTGTTATGAATATCATTTACATGTTTGTGAATTGTGGATGAATGTTAGAAATTGTTTGCAGGGATAGAGATATTGTTTTCTATCCGAGAGTGTGTTGAATTAAGTTTGGTTCTGCAGGCGAAGTGCAAGGAGTGTGCGACATAAGAAGAAAAATATGTAAGATGACATAAGTAGTGTGTATATGAACTCAGTGGAGTCAGAAGAGAATCTATATTGAGAGCACACCAGATTGATTTATAGACTCAGGGAGAAATTTCAAGGTGGTGAAGTCCCTTGAAAAGAAAGACTGTGTGGAGAGAAGCACAATCCAGAGTTACTGAACACTCTGGAATACTCTACCAAGAGGGCATCGAGCTTGTGTGAGCATACACAGAAGCAACATGGTTGAAGGTGTTGGAGAATCCCAGAATTGCTGACCATTCTGGTGAAGGAAGGATTTGCAAGAAGTTCAATGACAAAGGAAAGGAGATGCCTTAAACCTTTCCATAAGGCTAAGGGAGAAGCCAAGACAAGTGCAAGGAGTGCGCCCAGGAACTCTAAGTCCATCTTACAAAGCTCAGGAGGAAGGGTGAGAAATTTCTAGGAGGGAAAGAGAAACTCACAAGAGGAACTTGGAACCGTTAAGGTCTTCAAGATGCGAAAAGTTGCAAGAGAGTTGCAAAGATTTCTACAAGGAGTGCAAAAAGCCTTCGAGAACAGTCTAAGTCTCGGAAGATGAATTTGTACTAAGGGTACAAAGGAGTCGAGGACTTTATGAAGTCCCGAAGACGGAGAGGTCATCCATTGTTGAAGAGGAGACAGGTGGCAGAAGATCGAGAGGTTCAAGAGGAGGAACTTTGTCAGGTTTGCCGGGAGAAAACAAAGGATCTTCGTGAAGTTGCGAAGAGTGATTTAAATCCAGGCTGTCGGATATGGAAGGGAATGTGGCAAAGGATCAATGCATCGTTGATTCATGATCGGAAGAATCAGAGTTGAAAGGAGATAGGACTCGTGAAGTCTGAACTTGAGATTCGATCACAACCATTGATCGCAAGAGGAACGCGAATCGTAGATCTGGTCCTGGAGCATTCGCCGATTTGGAAATCGAGAAAAGGAGGAAGCAACTCACGAAATTCCTGAAGTGCGGGGTCATGATGGGATTTGACCCACGTTCATGGTCTGTGGTCACATCAATGAGGAAGTCTAGCCACGAGAGATAGCGCCTGTTGGTGCAAGAGGAAAAAGTGCAAGGAAGGAGAGGGTCCGCAGGTGCCACATAGCAGGCGCTGGGGAATTGAAAAGGGCATGGGTCAAGTAGAATTCGGTTCCATCAGGTGCCTGACAAGTCATTTGAATCGACGACTAGAAATATCCAAGACCACGAGGTCACGATGTCCCCTCTGTGGGAGGAGAGAAGGGGGAGGTCATCACCTAGTGGTATCATAGCTTAATTTGATCTGCAGAGTGTGGGCAAAGGGAGATGAGGGAGATAGTCTAATACCAACAAGTGGTATCAGAGGTTGATTTCTTCCGTAGAGTGTGGGCGAAGGGAGATGAAGGAGACAATGTCATGTCACCAAGTGGTATCAAAGGGGATGCATGATTGATTTCTGTAAGCCAAGGAGACAGAGTGTGATTCTCTATTGGATTTGTTGCAAGGCGTGGAGTAGATGGTAAACAACCAGGTGGGTTGTAAACAAAGCAAGATGGCCATTGTTGGTCATAAGCATGGTCGAGGAGAATTCCACTCACAGAAGAGTAAGGCAGAGATGGACAAGGAGCTCAGTGAAATTCAAGCGCATATGGAGGAGCTAGCATTCAAGATACAACAAGAGTCAAAGGTACACTGGAGGTACGAATTGCCTTTGAAGAGGACAACCAGATGGCCTATTCAGAAGTTGTTGGCCAGGAGGAAACAACAGATGTTAAATATGTGGCTGAGGCATCCTGAAACCTCATTCATAAGGGAAAGAGATCTGACAAGAGTCTCGTAGAATTCCAGGTGGGAAACGAGAAGGGATCAATGGATCTCGTATAATGCCAGGTGGGTAGAAGAGACATCCCAGATTTCTAGGTGGGCAAGGGAGAAGGGACAAGCTCAGCTGAGAGTTCGTTGATAGATGAAGAGGAGGCGGAATAAGAACCTCACTCAGATGTAGGTTTGTGCAAAACTGTGAGCCACATGAATGAAGATGATGAAAAGTTAGAAACTTTCATCATAATGAAGGAGGAGGATTAGAGGGAAGTTTTGATCATTGGAGGATTCAAGATATTCCTGCCAAGCGGTCGAGGAAAGGCTAGCACAAATGTTGCTGATGTGATAGGGAGACAACAAGCATAGATTGCTAAGGAAAAGAAGGAACAAATACTAATGTCTATACCGACAAAAGGAGAAGGGCATTCAACAAAATCGCTCGATGTTTTCAGCCAGGAATATGAACAGGATATTACTGCAACGCTAGAGTCTGTAGAAGAAGAAGGAGACAACATATATTTTTCTGATCTATGTGAAGAATTGGAAGCTCTTGAGAGGAGAGTGGTCATGAAAAGTGTGCACATCCAACAATCTAAGTTGGAAGTAGATGAAGGATTAAACTAGCATGGGGAACAACTAGAGGAAGATGGAATGGGAGTAGCCGAAGGACTGGAACGAGAAACTCTGTCAGGAACAATGGTAGTTGAGAAACAATTCAGTGATGAGGAGCCTGCAGGAGTGAAGAATGCAATAGAGTGGAAAGTTAAGGCCGCAAAGGGTGAATATGTCTTGGGAAATCAGTGTGATTTTTCCATCAACAAGAAGCGAGTGCAACGAGCTAGACTGCAACAAAAGAACCAACTGATAGAGCAGATGGACAAGGTGATCGAGGAGATAAGAAAGCCGATGTCAGAGTCATAAGAGGAATTGGTCAACAAGAGGAATATGGATGACACAAAACCTACATGAGAAGCGACGATGATGCAACAACAACCGTGGCAGAGCAGAGGAGATGAGAGACAACTCCAGGAGAAAGTTTGGGATCCAGGTGGATTCCAATCACGTTGGAAAGATCATGAATAGGAGCTCATGATTTTTTCTGTTGTGGAGTATGATACAGGAGCATCGCTACATCTCAGAATGCGTCAGCTAGTTAACACGCGTGGTGCACATTCAAGGGAGGAGAGGTGCCGCCCTATGATTTTTTCCTCGAGAATCCAAGGCGTGATCTAGGCATTAATTGAAGACAATATGGAAGAGACAAATCATTATTTCTCACAAGATGGAGATAAGGTTTCCATTAATAGGCTGACAACGAAATGGATCTGCATCCGATTTGGATTAGAATTGCCATCATTGTGATTTGGCCTTTCGATAGGCATTAGGGATGGTGATTTGACACCATTAGTTAGCTTGCAAGGGAAGATCATTTGAGCCCCTCTTATATAAATATTTTTATTATAAGAAAAGTAAGGGTTGGAGGGAAATGTAGAGAGACAAGACTTAGTTTCATCTCGGACTCCACCATTGTAAATTGGCATTCCACCATTAATAGAAAATGATATTTTTTCCTGTAGTATCTTTCTGTGTAATGGGTGTTGTGTTATGAATTTCATTTACATGTTTATGAATTGTGGATGAATGTTAGAAATTGTCTGCAGGGATAGAGATACTATTTTCTATCCGAGAGTGTGTTGAGTTAAGTTTGGTTCTCTAGGCGAAGTGCAAGGAGTGCACGACAGAGGAAGAAAAATATGTAAGCCAAYGSAAGGAGTGCGTATCTRAAATTAGTGGAGTCAAAAGAGAAACTTCTARGAGGGMACACCAGATTTATTTACAGACTCAGGAACAAATTCCAAGGCAGTGTTGGCACAGGGGCAGACCTAGGGTTCAACGCTTCAACAATGCACCAACAAGCCCTAAATACYGGCCCTTTCRGAAAMACCTACGGAGCAGATGTAGTCTCACTCGAAATAGAAATAGGGGTTGCAGGAAACATGTGTCTACAACCAAGGGAAATGCAAAGTGTATCCAAGGAAACAACACACAAAGATATAGTTATTCTTTACCAACTTAAGCCTACTTCRCACAGTTATATCTCAGATCTAGCACAATAATGAAATAACAGGGTAATGGGAAGCAAGGAACACATCATCAACCATAGAGGACAACAATATATACATGGTTCAACATCTCCCTAGGGCTACGTCCACAAAACTACATTTATTGATATATTATGTGAAAACATACAGTTCTATCAACACACTTAGTTGCAGATCTCTTTCTCTCATTCTCTCTCCTCCCTGCGCACCTAGCTGTAGGGTTGATCTTTGCACCCAGTTGAATATATTATAATACAGACTCAATACAATTCTCTCTCTCAACAACAACAATAATCAACACCCATTAACCATAATCACATAAGAGAAACCATCCCAAGTCCTCTAGACATTTATTTATACATTACATGGAAAAAGTCTAGGTGTCGAAACCCTAGATCCAAACCCTAGGTCAACTTGACCCGTGCTTTCAGGGCTTCATCAACCTATCTTTCCATCTTTCCCATGAGGTGCTCCGAAGCATCTGTTGGTGGATTTTTCCGCTTGTTGAGTTTTCCACGATCCCTCTTCCTTGTTGATCTGTCCTCCTCGATCTTCCCATTCAACGACTCATTTCCCCTTACTTCGCTCCTAGTTTTCTTGTTCTTTGACTACTTCGACCCAATATCAGTCAATGTGACTTCCACGCAGTTCTCACTTCGCCTTTATTCCTTAATCTTCTCTTTCTTCCATAACCAATGGCCAAAAGGCCCCCAACACTCACATGTGACTCGTCCTGAGTCACTGCAAGACTAGATCTTCTATTTCACTTCGACTTCATGCTACACAGAGCAGCCTGTGATTTCTGCTCTGTCCCTCCCTTCCTTGTGCAAACTGTCTTTTATGTGTCTGGTACCCATTTTCAACTGCACCTGGTACCTAGATCCTTCTTCTTATGCTTTTACTGAGAGATGTAAGGCAACTGGTTGTCATAGTACAATTTCAATCGACTCCCATTTACTAAACCTTCTTTCAATTCTCCATTCAGAATATTCAACGACGTAGCTCCTCCTTTTGTGACGTAGGAAACCTCAAATGGTCCTAGCCAATGTGTCCTGAACTTCCCTGGGTGCTTCATGAACTTGATGTCATATACCAATACCAAATCTCCTTGCTTGAATGATTTTCTCTTGATGTGTCTGTCATGATAAGCCTTTTATCTGTCTTTCTGTATCTGCTGATGAAATCATGCAATAAACCTATCTTCTTCCAGTTCTACCAACTGCGCAAGCCTATCTTGTACAACGCCTGTGTCATCCATATATTTGAATGTTGCAATTCTTAAGCTAGGAACTAAATATTCTATAGGTACCACAAGTTATACACCATAAACTAGCTTAAAGGGGGTCTGCATTGTCAGATTCTTACAAGTGGTTCTATAAGCCCATAACACTGCTGGTATTCTCAAATACCAATCATCCCTGTTCAAACTACAAATCTTCGTCATTTCTGTCTCCAAGATCTTATTGAAAGCTTCGATTGTACCATTCACTTGTGGGTGGTAAGGTGTGATCTTATGATGGTGAACTTCAAACTCCTGAGTCAAGGATTCAATAGTATTATTAATAAAATGTGTGCCTTGATTTCTCATAAGGATCTTCAGGCATTCAAACTGGGTTATGATATCATCAAATATGAACCACGCATTTGTAGTTGCACTACAGTCCTTAACTGCTCTTTATTTTTCCCATCTGGTCAAATAGTCTGTTGCAATGATGATGTATCTTGCTCCCGTGCGCCTTCCCAGTCGGTTGATAGGTCCCACAAAATCAATAACCCATTTCTCAAATGCCTGTAACATTATCCGAGGTGCTAAAGGCATCTCATCTCTTCTGGAAGGTTTCCCATCTCTTTGGCATACATCACAGGCTCTGTAGTATTCCTTAGCATCTTTGTGTAAAGTGAGCCACCAAAGGCCAGCTCTAAAAACCTTCTGCGTTGTTTCTTTCTCTGCATAGTGTCCTCTTGCGATGCCTTCATATGCTTCTTCCAGAATCAATGGTATTTGTGCCTCCATAACACATCTCCTCAATATCTCATCAGGTCCCATATTATATAGTTGTCTAGCTATAAGTGAACAATCCACAACACGAATTTCCAACTGTTTCTTCTGAACAATTGTGTACTCGCGGGGTGCCATTCCTGTGAATAGGAATTGGACTATCTCAGCGAAGTGATCATCCGCCTTTTTGATGGCTAGAAACTGTGCATCTAGTAGTGTATCCTCCAAACTGGTAGGTTCCTCTCCATGTTCTAACCTGAATAAGTGATCAGGTCCCTTGTTCATTCTTCCTGGCTTGACCACAATCTCAAAATCATATTCCTGGAATAATAGTAGCCATATTCATATTCTTCCCCCCCAAAAATGGTTTTTTGACTAAATATTTTAGTGCAGAGTGATCGGTGAACATCTTAAAATGTCCTCCCAATAAGAAGTATTGAAACTTCTGCAGCACGTACACCATGGCTAAACCCTCTCTTTTGGTAGTGGTGTAATTTATCTCAACTGTTTAGAGCTTCCTGCTAGCAAAGGCTAGCGGATGGTCAATATCTCCTACTCCTGGTTGTGCTAACACTACTCCTAATGCAATAGATGAAGCATCGACATGCACATGGAATTCCTTACTCCAATCTGGGAAAACCAAGATAGGCACAGTAACCATTTTCTATTTCAGTGTGTCGAAGCCCTACTGACATTCCTCTGACGATTGAAACTGACAATATTTCTTTAAAATATTTTCCATGGGTGTTGTTATCTGTGCATAGACTTTGATGAACTTTATGTAGTATCCAGTATGTCCCAGTGCAATGCGCAATTGTCTAACTGAAGTAGGAGGAGGTAGATCAACAATGATGGAAATATTGGAAGGATCTACCATCAACCCCTTCTTGCACACAATATGGCCTAGCAACACTCCAAAGGGTAAAAATAAGATACACTTCTTCAGGTTCAGGGAAATCTGACATTGCCTGCACTTATCCAACATTAGTCTTAAACATTCAATATGATTTTTCAATAAGCTAAAAACAATCCAATCATCAAAATATGCTTCCAAAAATTTATGTAAAATTTCCTTGAATGCTTTGACCACCACCTTGGAAAAGATGGCTGGTGAATTCTTCAATCCGAAAGGCATCACTGTGTACTAAAAAGAACCCCATTATTTTGCAAATGTGGTCTTATGGAGATCTTCCTTAGCAATCCTAATCTGGTGATAACTTGAAAATCCATCTGTGAAGCAGTAAACTTCTTGTACTCCCACATTATCTAACACTTCATCAGTAATCAATGTAGGGAATGGATCATGTATGCAAACATCATTCAGTTTCCTTAAATTTACACAGATTCTGATCTCTCTTATCTTCTTATCTTGGACCACCATAGGGATAATCCATTCTGATTCTTCAACAGGTTCTATGATTCCTGCTTCCAACATTCTATCTAATTCAATCTTGACTTTTTGCTTATATTTGGGATTCGGTTTGTCAGGTCTCTGCTTGACTGGCCTTGCATCTAGTTTTAAGGGGATCTTCATTTCTCCCATGGGCTCTTTAATGCCCTTCATGTCGGTGAACTTGGCTGGAGACATGTCCTGATATTCATGAAGTAGTTCTGTGATCTTTTTAGTAATGGCATCATCCCAATAATCTCCAACATTTGCGAGTTTAGGTGCTTGCTCTATCCCAATATTGACTTTCTTGATTTTGATTGGTTGTCCAATGAAAGGTAGTTCAACTCCTGGTCCTTCTTTGTCTCTCTGTCCTTCAGTTTCTGTGATGTTCACATTCCTAGGATCATCTTCTTCATCAACATTGATATTGTAACAACCTTGCAATTTCTGAAGAGGTGCAGTCCATTCATCCTCTTCTTGCTCAACAGGGAGGTTAGGTGCCTCCTCAAATACTTTCTGTCTTACAATTTTCAAAGCCATATCTACTATGGGGTACTAAATTTCAAATAAAAATGTAGCTACAAAGTTTCGAGTCATACAGTACCAATCTGAAGTGGTGAGGCATAGTTCTTATTGAAGATACCAATTGATAAGCCTTGTGTCCAAAGTGTTAATGAATTTTTGCACCCACTACTCTTGAGGAATTCTGCTTCAGGCCTCCTCACAACTTCGCACATGGTCCTTCTAACAACTTTGACTTGTGTATCGAACTTCACACCCTTCGACTTGGTTTGAAAAACGTACTATCATCAAAGTGCGACATTTCACCCTCTCCGCCATGTTCTTCTTGTGTGTTCCCCACCATCTCGTTGGATTTGCTTTCAAGGCTTTGTCCATTGCCAACAACCTCTATTGTACTGGTACAACTTCTTCAAATTCCAATAAGAAAGTTTATAAGTGATTTAAACCATCAAATGTGGGAAAATTACTTACTTTTGTGCCAATCCAATGAACTTCCCTAGTCAATATGGCACACCTCCGCGCATAAATTCATACATTTTATTATGCCAGTTCTCCAGTGCTTAGTCCGAATTTGATGAGCATGCACTATCACTTCTCCAACTTAAATTCCCATCTGCTGTAGGATTAATGTAATCATGTTGCCTTGCTGTCAATTTATAAATGTTCTCTAGCTCATAAGCATGCTCTTCTTCTTTGATGGGTTCTGTGTTTCTGCGACCTTCATCATGATCAAGAGGTGCAATGACCCGAAGGCCATCACTTTCAAATGTCATTCTTCTTTTCTTTAAGTCAACAACAGTGGAATTGTTGAAATCCCAATCAATTCCTAACAACGCAGGATAAGGACAACTATCATCAACTATATCAATCACCTCGAATTCCACAAATGTCCTTACCCCGTCGATGTCCACAGGGACATGCTCTAGTATTCCAAAGGGGCTTACTGCTTACTGATTAGCCATCCTGAGCCTGATAGGGGAGTAAATCAACTCAGTTTTTTCCATCAGTGCCCAGGTCTACTTCGTCATAACATTGAATTATGACCCTAAGTCGAGGATCACATAATCTACTGTCATAGTCCCCAATCTGAGCATTAAGGTGTAGTTCCTTTTTTGTCCTTATCTTCCTAGATACTTGATGTAATTCTTTATTTAGCAGAGAATCTATCCTACCCATCTCATATTGTTTGATCAAATTGTGTAGTTCTCGCACAACTCTTTCATACTTAAACAAATCAATGAACATATATAAGAAACTTATAAGCTTTCTTACCTCTTTTCCATATTTGAGCACAACAGACTGATCGATTGCCAGAGCCATTCCACATTCTCTTACTTCTGGCTGTGTCTTTGATGAAGAATTCTGATCTCTTCTAAATTATCTTCTTGCCTCTTCAAACGTCTGCTTTTCTTTCCTTGGATCAAACACTTGTGTCTTCTCTGCAACTCTTTTGATCCTTGATTCTTCTGTAGTCTTTCTTGGGGTCACTATGTCTTCTCCTGTAACAACGCCTCCTCTAGTGATAACAATGACTCTGGGATCCTCCCCTCCAGGTTCTGGTGATATTAGTTTTACTTTCCGGTTTCCTCCTTGTCTCTCCTGAAGTTTGGTTAACAACATGGGAAAATATTCAATGGCATATTCAAATGAGTTGCAGTAGATGCAAATGGTACAAGGTTTCTGACATTCCTTTTCCAAGTGTTCTGGATGTGCATAGTTATAAAAAATGATTTGACCTCGACCTCGACCCATGCCTCCTCCTCATCCTCTTCCTCTGAATCCACCGCGAGGGTTGAAGTTTCCTCTTCCTGGAGAATTAAACTGCGTAGTATTTCCCTCTTGCTACATATCTCCTTGAATCCTATATGTATCTCTTGACCTTTCATGTAAGAGGTCATAATCCCCACAGTCCTTCTCATCATGCCCCACAGATTTACATAATGTGTAGTAAAGATTGGTAGGTGTCTGTACATATTTTTGCATGTAATAGAATTCACTAGGGCGATGTCTATTTCTACATACCTCGCACCAGGGTAGAGTAATCCTCTTCAAAGGGATTATAGCTCCATAGGCCAACATGAAATAGGGGACAATTCTCCTTGTCATGGCCCTCTGACTTGCATCTGATACACCAAATGTTTTCTCTTCTATATTTTCTCTTTTTTTTCTTCATATCTTTGACCTACAGAGATAGGCTAGTTAGTTGACTTAAAATTAGACTCATACCTGAGCTGGACTCTCCCATAGGGGATGATTCTAGTTTCATGGTGATCTCCAGCGCCTCGGCCTATGAAGAGACCTTATGTTTCACTAGAGGAACTCTGATGTGTGGTAGGAGGGAAACAATGAACCATTCCTTATTTTTCTTGTTTGGGATATGAAAACTCAAGCGGCTTGTCAAGGTCTTAAACCTATGATAAAACTCCCAAACAAGTTCAACTACTCTTTGCTTGATTTCTTTTAGTTATATAATGCATCGCGACTTCGACTTAGGTTTCTTGAATTATGCACTCAATCTAGTCTTGATATCGTTCAATGGTTTAGGCTGTATAGTCCCTTTAAAAATATTCATATACCGGCTCAGTGCACGGTCTCTCAAGGTAGTACTAAACTAAGCTCTCTTAACAACTTCGTTACTGACTTTCTTAATACTCCATACAGCTTCGCATAAAAACCAGTGTTGATCAGGATCTTGAGATCCATCTCCTCTAAATATAGGTAGCCTCATTTCATCTTCCATAGATCTTCCTAGGTTTCTTGACTGAGTATGTACTAAACTATTGGTAATAGTGTTCTGAGTGCTCTGGTAACTCTGACTACTCTGGTTACTTAATGCTTCTAAAAAAATAGGACGAGTAATAGTACTTACTTCAACAGTCAGCGCAGTTCCTGAAGTTTATGATTATTCTCGACGAGGTTCTTCAGTCTTCCCTTCCTCTTCCCTAGCAGACTCTGAATGTTCCGCGTTCAATAGCTCTTATTCTTCTCCATTGTAGAACCCTTCGTCCTATGCCAGTGGATCATGGATTTGCTCAAACATGTTTACCAGAGGAACCTCTCTGAAGGTTCTCCCACTACGCATATGTCCCACCTCTGTGTCGCTGCCGTTATTTGAGTTATTGAACATTAGTTTTTCAATCCGACCAATTACTGTATCTTCAATATGTTCTTCTCATGCAATAATATCTTGATCTTCAACTTCAAAAAGTGTAAAATTTTTCCTCTAGGTCCCTAAAAGAAATATCTCTTTGCTTGGCTATATGACTCTACTCTGTTGATAGAAAAATCGAAAATGTACCCTCCAATGGTGCTATCAAACCAGTGATCTACTTCTCTTGACACGGTGTTATGAATTGTCTTGATCTTCTTGATCAACGCCAACGTCCAAACCACAGGTGGTCTATATTTGATTTCAAAATGGGTATCTGTTAATCTAGCTAACCACTCGTATAGTTCTGTATGAATTCCGCCAAATAAAATCTCGTGTATATCAATAAAGATATACCTTCCCAACTAGTCTTCTGTACTAAGATTAGGGTTCTTGTTCTGGGCTTTAACGAAGTCCTTTTCTTGTTCTTCTAATCACTTCTGAATCTATGTCTTCGATGGAAACCACCTTGACATTCCCTCAAGAAGATATCGGTCCCGACAACGAAACCATTTGTTGGTACAGGGACAGACCTAGGGTTCAATGCTTCAACAACGCACCATCAAGCCCTAACTACTGGCCCTTTCGACAACACCTACGAGGAATATGCAGTCTCCCTCGAAGTAGCAATAGGGGGTTGCAGGACACATGTGTCTACAACCAAGGGAATTGAAAAGTGGATCCAAGGCAACAACACACAGAGATCTAGTTATTCTTTACCAACTTAAGCCTACTTCACACAGTTATATCTCATATCTAGCACAATAATGTAATAATAGAATAACATGAAGCAAAGAACGCAACATCAACCATAGAGGACAACAAGATATATGTAGTTCACCCTCTCCCTAGGGCTACATCCACAAAACTGCGTTTCTTGATATATTATGTGAAAACATACAGTTTTATCTGCGCATTTTGCTGCAGATCTCTTTCTCTCCTTCTCTCTCTTCCCTGTGTGCCCAAGTGTAGGGTTGATTTTCGCACCCAGCTGAAGATATTACAATACGAACTCAATACACTTCTCTTGCTCAACAACAACAATAATAAACACCCATTAACCATAATAAAATAAGCGAACCCATCCCAGGTCCTATAGACCTTTATTTATACATTAAATGGAAAAAGTCTAGGTGTTGAAACCCTAGATCCAAACCCTAGGTCAAATTGATCCATGCTTTCAGGGCTTCGTCAACCTATCTTTCCTTCTTTTCCACGAGGTGCTCCAAAGAATCCGTTGGTGGATTTTTCTGCTTGCTGAGTTGTCAACGATCCATATTCCTTGTTGATCTGGCCTCCTCAATATTCTCGTTCAACGACTCATTTTCCCTTACTTCCTTCCTACTTTTCTGCTTCTTTGACCACTTCGACCCAATATCAGTCAATGTGTCTTCCACGCAATTTGTACTTCACCTTTCTTCCTTAATATTCACTTTCTTACATAACCAAGGGCCAACAGGTGGTTAAGTCCCTTGAAAACAAAGACTGTATGGAGAGAAGCACAATCCAGAGTTACTGAACACTCTAGAATACTCTGCCAGGAGGGAATCGAGGTTGTGTGATCATACATAGAAGAAACATGGTTGAAGGTGTTGGAGAATCCCAGAATTTTTGAACATTCTGGTGAAGGAAGGCTTTGCAAGAAGTGCAACAACAAAGGAAGGGAGATGCTTTAAACCTTTCCATAAGTCTAAGGGATAAGTCGTTGAGAAGCCGAGACGAACGCAAGGAGTGCGCCTAGGAACTGTAAGTTCATATTACAAAGCTCAGGAGGAAGGGAGAGAAACTGCCAGGAGGGCAAGATAAACTCACAAGAGTAACTTGGAACCATGAAGGTGTTCAATCTGAGAAAAGTCACAGGAGAGTTTCACAGATTTCTGCAAGGAATGCATAAGTCCTTCGAGAACAGCCTAAGTATCGAAAGGTGAATTTATGCTAAGGGTACAAAGGAGTCCAGGAATTTTTGAAGTCTCGAAGATGGATAAGTCATCCATCGTCTAAGAGGAGACAGGTGGTAGAAGATCGAGAGGTTTGGGAGGAGGAACTTCGTCAGGTTTGTCGGGAGAAAACAGAGGATCTTCGCGAAGTTGCGAAGAGAGATTTAAATCCAGGTCGTTGGATCTAGAAGGGCATGTGGCAAAGGATAAGTGGATCGTTGATTTGTGATCAGAAGAAGCATAGTCAAAAGGAGATAGGAATCGTGAAGTCCAAACTCGCGATTCGATCACAACCGTTGATCGCGGGAGGAATGCGGACCGTAGATATTGTCTTGGATCATTCGTCGATTCAGAAATCGGGAAAAGGAGGAAGCAGCTCACAAAAGTCCCGAAGTGCAAGGTCGCGAAGGGAGTTGACCCACAGTCATAGTCTATGGTCACATCAACATGGAAGTCTATCCCCGAGAGCTAGCATCTGTTATCACAAGAGGAAAAAGCGCAAGGAAGGAGAGGGTTCATAGGTGCCACATAGCAGGCGTCGGGGAATTGAAAAGGGCCCATGTCAAGTAGAATTTGGTTCCATCAGGAGCTTGACGAGTCATTCGACTCGATGACTTGAATGATCCTATATTGGGAGGTCGTGATGGCCCATCTTTGGTAGGAGAGAAGGGGGAGGTCATCACCACAAACCTTCCTGACGTATGTTATTTCTCTTGTTCCATTGCAGGAGATTCAACTAAGGTCAGGAAAAGTTCTAGATAGACAGAGGCCTTCAGTAGTCATACGGGAAGAAGAAGAAGATAAAAATACCAAACAACCCACGGATGACACTAAGTGGGAGGATTTTATCATTCCTAAAGACCAGGAACCAAAGCTTCCACAAAATGAATCTTCACAGATTACAAAATCCCATCCTCATTCAGAAATATTACTGATTTAGAAACCTACCACTCGACTAGAATTTGACATTTTAAATGAATTGAAGAATATCTGTGTCAAAATTTCCTTGTTAGAAGCCATAAAGGACATTCCAATTTATAGTAAGGTAGCCAAATAATTTTGTATCAATAAACCAGGTAGGAAGCAAAAGGATCCTCCAACAATACATTTGATAGGATAATTCTCTGAATACATATCATAGCAGCCTAGGATCGTAAAGTATGGGAACCCAGTGAATCCTGTAGTAACAATAACCATTAATAAGGTTCCCATCAGAAACACTTTCATAGACCTAGGGGAAACTATTAATGTTATGATTGTTACTACCTTGGAGGAATTACAGTTAAAACCTCTTCTTAGACCTACCCCAACTATTTTGGAATTATAAGATAAGACAAAGGTTATACCTGAAGGAATCTTGGATGATATCATAGTTACATTAGCCTCATGGGAATACCTAGTAGACTTTATTGTCATTAATTCAAAGGATCATGCTAAAGGGAATCCCGTTATCTTGGGAAGACCTTGGTTGGACACAACCAATGCATTTATTGATTGTAGAGAAGGTGAAATGACCATCTCAAATGGACTTTCTATACAAAAGATTACCATATACCCACCAGATCAACCTATCATGGAGAATCTATGGTGGCTTGAATTTCCATATGAGAATGAGAACTGGGAAGAACCCATGTTGTAGAGTGATTATTCTTGGGCACTTCAGGAGAAAACAACGAAAAATGTGCTAAACCAGTTTATTTCTTCTATAACGTGTGTTGATTTTCCACAATCGTTTCCTCAATTTGAGTACATTTTTGGGGAAGAATTTTAGGAACAGTTGGACCCATCAAATTTTTCTTTGACATATTTTATTTTTGAGATAGATGAGTCTGCCACATCTTATACCATGCCCTATGAGATTTGTCCAGGAAAATTACTACATATAAATTCCAGACTAGATGTAGACCAACAAAAGCAATTAGTAAATGTCCTTAAATAACAATCAGGGGCATTCGCCTGGGAATACACTGATATGAAGGGTATACACCCTGATACATGCATTCATCACATATATACCTAGGTAGAAGTAACACCTGTTAGGAAACCCTAGAGGAGGATGAACCCAACACTCAAGGATATATAGTAAAAGAAGAGATACAAAATCTATTGAATGTTGGATTTATTTATCCAATATCTGAAAGTAAATGTGCATCCCCTCTTGTAGTGGTTCCAAAGAAATTAACCGGGAAATGGAGAATTTGTGTCGATTTCTGGGAACTTAATAAGGCCACTCTAAAAGATTATTTTCTCCTTCCTTTCATTGACCAAGTCTTGGATAACTTGTCAGGGAAGAAATAATTATCCTTCTTGGATGGATATAGCAGGTACAACCAAATTCTCATAGCACCCGAGGATCAGGACAAGACTACTTTCACTTGTTTTTGGGGAACCTATGCCTATAAGGTCTTACCATTTGGTTTGTGTAATGCTCCTACCACATTTCAACGAGCAGTATGAGGGATATTTGCTGACATTATTCATGATTGTGTGGAAGTATACATGGATAACTTTACAGTATATGGCATTGCTTACCAGTAATCCATAGATAATCTAAAGAAAGTTCTTATTAGATGTCAAGAAATGAGCCTATCCTTAAGTCATGAAAAATGTAAAATGTTGTTAACTAAAGAAGTAGTCTTAGGACATCACGTTTCATCTGAAGGGATTAAAGTGGATCCTTATAAGATTGAGGTAATTGTAAAACTTCCACCCCCAAGACTCAAAAAGAGCTAAGAATATTTCTTGGACATGCCAGATACTACGAACAATTTATTGAAAATTTCACAAAGATTGTCGCACCCATGTTTGGATTGTTGATAAAAGATGTTGATTTTCTTTGCACTGACCAATGTCAAACCACCTTTGAAACTCTGAAAGCTAAGTTATATGTGGCACCAATTCTTAGGGGACCCAATTGGGCCCCTCCATTTCACATATCCACTGATGCCTCCAATACTGCAATAGGAGGAGTATTAGGGCAGAAAGAAGACCATCAATCCTATGCCATTTACTTTGTGAGTAAGAACTTGTCCCCTGCCGAGTTAAACTATATAGTTACTGAAAAAGAATTCTCGGTAGTGGTCCATGCCATCAATAAATTTTTTCATTACATCACAGGATACGAAGTATTTATACATAAATATCACTCTTCCATTAGATTTATCATGAATAAACCCATTACCAATGGTTGAGTGACTAGCTATCTCCTATTATTGCAAGAGTTTAATATCACTGTCCCTTACCAACCTAGAAAGGAGAATTTAGTTTTTGATTTTCTTTCATGCATAAAACATGAGGGTGATGATATTCCTGTTGATGATAGTTTGAAAACATGGAAAATTATTTGGCTACTAGGAAGTTGCTAGCTCATTTGTCACCTCATGAAAAAACATAGAATTATCACGCAAAGTGCTAACTACTCTTGGGTTGGCCATGACATTTTTCATATTGGACCAAACTTTGTTAGTTGTAGATGTGTCCAAGAAGATGAGATACTGGAAATCCTACAAATTTTTCATGATGGACCATCTGGTGGCCATTTTTCCGACAAACATACAACATATAAGGTGTTACATTCATGTTACTATTGGCCTAGCATTTTTAAGGATGTTGCCAAATATGTGAGGAGTTGCGATAGCTGTCAAAGGATAGGAAGACCCACATCAACTGATGAAATTCTCTTACGCGCCCAAGTTATGATAGAACCTTTCGAGAAATGGGCCCTTGATTTTGTAGGACCAATTTCACCCATGTATCGCAAGAAGAACTATATTTTGGTTTGTACAGATTATGTCACCAAGTGGGTAGAAACAAAATCCTTATTTAGGGGTACCGAAAAATATGTTGTTGAATTCATTTATGAAGACATCTTTACCCGCTTTGATGTTCCTCATGGAATTGTTACAGACCAAGGCACCCAATTCACTTCCAAGTTAATGAAGGAATTAACAGATAAATATGGGATCAAGCATTGCAAGTCTTCTCCATATCACCGGAAAGCTAATGGTTAAGTAGAGTCCACAAAAAAAGTTTTGGAAACTATCTTAACCAAAAAATTTCAATTACACAATAGGGATTGTTCTCATAGAATTCCAGAGGTTTTGTGGGCATATCATACCACTTGGAGAAACACCACTAGGCATACCCCCTACAAACTAGTGTATGGAAAACAAGTACTTCTACCAATAGGTAAGGAATTTCTGTATTGCCGCACAATTGGGATTAAACCTGGATGAGACACAGAAACAACGAGCCCTACAATTAAATGAGTTGGATGAGATTATGAAATATGTTATCCAACAAACAATGTTAGTTCAAAAATAGAGGAGCAAGTGGCATGGAAAATTTATTAAGAAGAAACAATTCCGACATGGTGATTGGGCTCTGTTGTTTTACTCCTGATTTAAGACTTTTAAAGGAAAACTTACCACTCGGTGGTTGGGTCCTTATGAGGTAGTTACCGTGTATGATAATGGGGTTGTTAAGATTAAAACAATTGATGATGGGAAAGTCTCTTTCGTAGTGAATGGACACCGACTCAAACTTTACCACGTACCCATTTCCAAAGAATATTTTCTACAAGTCATGTCAAATGATGAGGCATTGGCCTTAGTAGATGGGTAAGTTTCTTCTCCCTCCCCCCGTTCTTGAAACGTTTTCTGAATTCTGATTGTACATATGTAAATAATTTGAAGTGTGTTTTAGTAGATAAATAATTTTAGAGATTTTTGCAGGTATTTATTTCACCATGAATGAACAATTTCAAGGAGACAAAAAGGGAAGTATTTTCCTTCAAAAAATATATTTCTATATCTAAACGTTGTTGTCTTCTTAAGAATTAATTGAATAATTATTTTTTATTATTACTTGCTGTGAATTAGCCATATTTTTGCAATATTTATATCTTCCTTTTTCTCAAGGCATCTTTAATGGCAGTTGCTCTTAACCTCCACCACTAGAGGATATAAGGAAGTGACACCTTGTCTATCAAGCCTAGATGTTACTTGTACACTTTCCCCAAGAAACCTGAGTAGGTGAGTAAAGTATCTTTATGAAAGAGTAGAAAGAAGGTATGATTAGCGGTTAGCCATGGAAACATCACTATAACTTAAAAAAAAAAAGTGAGTCGAGCCTGAAGATACCTTTATGTTATTTTCCAATGGTACCATCCACTACACACTAAAAATGATTGATTATCCAATATCTTTAGATAGGATATGTCCTCTTAAGTACCCCTTACATAAGGACAATCTATCAGGAATACATAAAGAAGAGTCATCCTCTAACATAAATACCATCCCAGTATTAAATAAAACTTTTAGAGTTGTCTCCCCATCTTCTTGTCAAAAATAAATCTTTATATAAAGATATTAAAAGATGGTGGAACAATCTCTGCTGTAAAAGGGTGTAAGAGGCTAACCCGTTGGGATACTGAACAAGTCTGCTGGCGGCGGGTACCGGCCTGTGGTATGACTAGGTAAAATCGTCGGAGTTCTGAACAGGCTTGTTGGAAACGGGGCATTCTACCTAGTGAGGGTGATGATCTAACAAACAATAAATAAAATTCCTAAATCTTTAAACTTGTCCTGATGTACGACAGTACTTGTATACAAAGATGAAAAGAAGTATGCATGGTTAAGAAAATCTCAATGAACTCCATAAATGTTCCATTGGGAACTAGCTTTAAGACTATCCTAAGACTCTCTCACCTACCTCTTCTTAACTATATGTAGGATGTTTTGTTCTACAGGTGGGACATACTTTAACCATCTTGTCAAACTAATGTGTGAAATTTATCTCTACAGTCGACAACCTGTAAATCTTAGGCTATTTAGAGAATTGACTGGTTCCCTATATTTTTTATTGTGAAGTGTTACAATACTTAGGAGTGGGGGAGGGGTTTCATGATATGACAAATGATAAACACTGCCCATATATATTATAATCCATGAGAAGAGGAAGTAGAATATCTGTAAAACTTTTGTTATATTTTTCACGATATTCTGGGCGATTATATCAATAGTTATTTTTATTAAAATGCTAAATTCTATATTGTTGACATCACTGTGTGTTATCATCTTACTGTACATTTTTTTTAATGAAAGA
>ML808659.1:95364-112880 GCA_009831015.1 Picea engelmannii | reverse complement strand
AGAAGGTCCTCCATCTTGAGCTTCCATAGCTCAAAGTTTTTACCATTGAACTTCTCTATCTCGATTCTAGATGAGCTCGCCATTCCTTTTACTTTACTCAAATCTCCTTTGCAAAATCTCCCACTGAACCCAGGTTTATCACAAACCCAAGATAAACTTGATCTATCAAGACCGAGCCAAACCCTCAGCAACAAAGGCGTCCCTCTGAAGCCAAAAAGGTGCTCTGATACCACATGTAAGTTTTAAACCTGTGAAGTAAAGCAATGCATATATATATTCTTAAGCAATACAGAAATTAATCAATGGCTCATACACAAAATACACAGAGATCTTTACCGGAAACCCTCAATCGGGAAAACCTTTCTTTTTCATTATATCGAATTTCACCATTCGCCATACAATATATACAATGTTTTTAGGTATTCTGTAGATACCAAAACCCTAATCCCTTAATCCGAGATTAATTTACAAATCAACTAAAAATAGCAAAATCCGCTAAAAATAGCAAATAACCGCTAAAAATAGCAAAATCCGCTAAAAATAGCTAGTTGGTACGGACTGCCAGACGCAGTTGTTGTAGCGCACCCACACACACACACACATGCAAAGAATATAACACATACCCAACAATCAGGTTCAACAACCTCATTCAGGGGCATAAGCATCTACTTATACAAGAGGACTACTAGGTTTTCCTCCAGCTACCTATCCTATCAAATTAAAAGCATTCAAATACTAAGCCTCTGTTACAATGATTTTTCTGAGATATGTAGATAGGGGCAGATGCTCCAGATCTACATTGTAGTCAGTTTCATTTAAGGAAAAATGATCTCTTCTGATCTCACGCAATCATCCAGTCTCTGTTCATCAAAGTTTTCTTTAACTTGCAATCTAATCAAAATATATTTCGTTAGGATATGCCAATAGTTTAAAATTTAAAACAAATCAAAAGGCACACTATGCGATGTGCTCGTTGTGTCGTCCACGTGTGCTTTGTTGACGATGCTCCTACATCATACTCCTCTAGGAAAAAATTCATGGACTCTTGTCCATGAGATCCTAAATTGACTTTCCATGACTCTGGATATCAACTTCATTTACCCAACTGACATCTTCTATTGGGTGTACCTTCCATTTTACCAAATATTCAAAATATTTCTTTCTCCTAGTCTTCTTACCAATCTTCTGATCAATGATCTTCCCCATATGTGGCCTTTCTGCTACATGCATATTCTTCTCCCACTGAATCTTCTACTGATCTTATCATCTTTCTATATCATCTTTCCTGTAAGGATATAGGTCTGAAATGATGAATATGGGTAGTATACCCACATCCCATGACAACTCTAACTCATAGGAAGTGGTACCAAAATTTCTTAGGATCTTGCATGGTCCAATATTTTTCAGCTTCATCTTGTTATATGTTCCCCTTTGGAACCTTTTCTTTCTTATGTCTGCTAAGACTTGATATCCAACTTCAAACTGAAATTATCTCCTATGTTGATCAACCCTTCGTTTATATTCTTCATTTCTTTTCTGCAACTGCTCCTTGATCTGATTATGAATCTTTTGCATTTCTACAATGAAGTCTTCTGCTCCAACACTTTTGAATTTACTCTGTTCCAGATCTCTCAATTTTGATACTCCTCTTTGCTTCATTCCATATTGTTGATACTGAGAGGGGGGTGAATTAGTATCAAGTACAATTTCAAAAACTTTTTCAACTTATACTTCGAACATATTAGGTATTCAATTATATCCAATGAACGATGAACAATAGTAGAAGAGATACATCAATACACCACAATACACCATGCACAATATATGATAAATAATCAATAGTTATTGTTCAAGGGAAGTAATGACTTCCAAGGGAAGATAAAAATTACAAATATAAAGGGAGGGATAAAACTCCAAAAGGACAATACAATCCTCCAATATCAAGAGAGGTTTGACCTCTCCATCCTTTCCCCTTCCTTCCATCCAAGAATATATGAGAGATAATAAAACTTTACATTAAATTATCACCATCAACCAACCATCACATAGAACTTGATAATGCTTCCTGAGACTTCTTCAACTTATGCAATTCTTCGCTTCTTGGAATACTCTGATCCTGTAGATAATATTAATCAATGTATTCTCTAAAACTCCTCCAAGTTTTACTCCTTGAATCCTCCCAGAAAAGGAGTTATAGAGAACATGGTAGACCTTATTCAATTCTGGTTTATTCAGGAGAGCGAACTTTTATAGAATGCCCCACGCTCAATATTTAACATAAGATTCTGAAATTCGTACACAAGAAACTACAACTCGTACTCTTTAAAATTCAATTCAATTGGTATCACTTCATTTGGATTCTCTATGAAGACATTATTATTTTTTTACTCAGAACACTTGTTTATGACTAGCTTAAGGACTAGTCAAAAACCCTATCTTCCACAGAGTGTATATCCAAAAGTATAGCGAATAAAGAGATGAAATTTTTACCAAAGGTACGTAGATATGTCTTCTCAATAGCCTCCAAATTTCACCATTTGAATTGTTCTAGAAACAAAGTTATAGCGAAAATGATAAGATGACCTGTAAATAACATACCTTAGAACACATCACCAAAAGATTTCATCCTCCCTTGAAATTCGACCTTCTTTACTTCATATTTCCTCTGAAATTCGACTTATATATCCTTGTTCATTAACAAACTTGTGTGTGTTTAAAATGAATGTATAATGATATGTATTTATACCCTTTATGTCACTTCCTTTTAACATTAGGGCTGACATGTAGTTTTTTCTTCAATTCACATTGTCATCTTCAAAAATTCATTTCTCCTTAATTGTGAGGATCCACTTGACGTGCCACACACCACCGGAAGTGACATGACTTATACTATCCATCCATGGGTGTTGTATCTGCATGTGTAATTACCTTCATTTCTATATACTTCTATCAACTTTCGGGGTCCAAAAGCCAATGGCTAGGGTTGGCATCAATGACAACAACCAATCTTCTAACACATACGCTATCAAAAATGAGATTTTTCTTGTACTTCTATTTGGTGAGTCATTAGATGTAAACTTTGCTTGTGGTAGAATTTGATCCCACTGGCTTATGATGTTCAATGACCAAACTTCTCAACAAATATACTAAACTCCTATTTACCACCTCAGTCTGTTCATCTGTGTGAGGGTGATATGATGAACTAAAAGACAATTTTGTCCCCAACTTCTTCCATAATGTTCTCCAGAAATGACCAACAAATTTAGTGTCTCTATCCGAGACAATGCTCCTGGGAAATCCATGAAGTCTCACAACTTCCTTGAAAAACAATTTTGCAACATATGTTGCATCAGTAGTCTTCTGGCATGGGATAAAGTGTGCCATCTTTGAGAATCTATCAACCACCAAAAATATGGAATCACTTCCCCTCTGGATTCTTGGAAATCCCAATACAAAATCCATGCTTATTGCATCCCAAGGCCTATCCGGGATAGGCAATGGCTGATACAATCCAATGTTATGTTTCTTTCCTTTTGCATAATAGAAAATATTACATTTGTTCACAAACTTCTTCACCTCTTCTCTCATCCTTATCTGGTGATATCCACTTTTCAAATCTATCTTTGAAAAAATAATTGCTTCACTTAAGAAATCCATTAAGTCATCCATTCTTGGAAAATGAAATATGTACCTGATGGTGATTTTGTTTATGGCTCTTGAGTCTGTACACATCCTCCATCCTCCATCCTTCTTTGGACTCAACAAAGTTGGTACTCCGCATGGGCTCAATCTTTCTCTGACCAAACCATTGTCTAATAAATCCTAAACTTGTTTCTTTACCTCCTCTTTCTATTGAGGTGCCAATCTATATGCTTCTTTGTTTGGCAGACTTGCTCTTGGTATCAAATAAATATGATGGCTGATACTTCTAATGGGTGGAAATGAGTTAGGTAACTCATCCACTACTATGTCAACAAAATTTTCCAACAACTCCTGAACTTCCTCAAGAAAATCATCCATAGAGGTACTTGTAAGGACAACTATGGGTTTCCTCACCACAACAAACTGCATCTCATGTTCCTTCTTCGCCTCACTCAGGAGTTCCTTCCCACTCACGAGAATTATCCTTGTGATGGATTCTTCCTTTACTTTCTTCTCTTCTATTGGTAAAAACATGTGTGTTCTTCGATTCTTTTCCAAAGTGTAAGTATTTCTTCTCCCATCATGAATGGAATTCCTGTCAAACTGCCATGGTATTTGTAATACCCCAAGGCCGAGCCCCTGTGAAATGTAATGATGTTTGTAGGTTGGTGAGCTAAGTAATTATAAGATGGTAGGATTATGTGTTTATTAGGCCGAAGAGCCAAGATGATAAGGTCAGTGGGCCTGATATTTTTATATGTAATTATGCAGATTATTAATAAAATACATCGCTGCGTGTAGACCAACCATGAAGAAAGAGTTATGGGGGACTAAGCTCCACTAGGTAGGGAAATGAATGGGGATGAGAGGCTAGGAAAGAGGGGATAAAATTGAGGGATTAACCCAAGGGAATGTTATAATGTATTCCTGAAAAGTACTAAAGTTGGGAAAATAAACCCAGTTATCCTAAGTTCCTTTGAGGAGAGGAACAAACTCCAAGTGGAGAGGAGCGTGCTCCTAGAGAGACAAGTGTCACCCAGGACGCATGCATATTTATGTGGGAAGTTCCACTTTTGTTGGGGGGTTCACGAACTATTTTGGCCACCTTATTGAGGATTTCACTCTCACCATGGAAGCTCTCTCATGATTCTATAGGCTGACCATTCTCACCATTGCATCTCTCTCAACATTCTGACCAGTCTGGCCATTTAGTTTCCCATGATTTCATCCTCAGCATGCCAACCATCCCTTGTGCAGTTAACGCATGCACTGAGAAAGTACGCATCCAGAGTCATTTCCACCTTTGTGAACCTCTATAAATTATTGAGTCGTCCCCTTGCCTTACCCAATCTTTGGTCGTTGTCGATTGAAGAGGCAGGTTGTCAGGCTTATGGTTGAAGAAGCATGCTGTGAGGACTGTGAGAAACTCTCTCTAGGTGGGAGATTTTGATGGGAAGTGATTTCTCCTGGAGGGAGTCTAGTACCAGCTACGAAGCTCTGAGAATTATGATCTAGCCTGTTGTTTAAGCCCTGGAAGAGAAGTGGAGTAGCCGATGGAATGTGGAACAATGAAGGTGCATATTATATTGGTGGGGCAGGCATGTGGGGAATGAGAGTCTATGAGTAGTGGGCGTAAGTAGGGTTTTTCCCTTGACCAATTTTTGGAGATCCTTGGTCAGATTTGGCCTAGTTTGGGAATTCAACAGGCTATCGAAGGTGGAGTGCAAGTCGAAGCGGAGATCACGGGATATTGGCCCCTTTTTAGGGATTTTTGGGTTTTGGTCTTATGTAACAGGTATGGGGATGTCGTCCCATGGGTTTACCCAGGTTTAGGCCCATTTTGTAATGTATAAATAGAAATCTAGGCAATCTAAGTAGAAGCGAAAGTGTATGATGCTAGGTGATAAGGGAAAGTGAAGGCCAATGTGCTAAGTGCGATTGATATTTGTGCATACTGTATGAGACTTGCAAAGCTAAGTGAAAGTGACTGTAAGAGATTGAGTAAAGACTTTGTGCTGTAAGCTAGCTCAGGGAAGGAGGATATGACGAGGTGCGCGTAGATCTCCTGTCCTATGCGGAGTAGGACCTTATGGCTCTGTGCATGTAGATGATTGACATACTATAATAAAAAAGAATAAGAGTTGGTGGACGTAGCCCCAGGCTGGGGGTGAACCATGTATATGTTGTGTTATGGTTGCTTTGTGCATTTCGATTATTGCTTGGTGCGTTTGATGTGATTTATGATTAGTGTTTTTATCTTTATGAATGTTAGAAGCATCTGATATGATAGCTTAGTGCCTAATGATGTGAATGAGATGCTAGATCTGATCTATGTTGATGTGCTTAGTGCTTGAATGTGTTGAATCTTGTTGAATACTGCGTTGCGCTGTAATTACGGTTTATATTCGATGTAGACAAAGGTTAATTACTAATGAATGACAACTGCTAAGTGCTCTGTTAGAGTATTGTAATCATAGATCTGTGTCCTAGCTAAGGTTGCAGACATTGGAGTCCTGCAACCACCCATGCCTTTACCTCAGGTGAGACTTCATATGCTTCATAGGTGTTGCCAAAAGGGTTGGTAGTTAGGGTTTTGTTGGTGCGTTGTTGAAGCATTGAACCCTGGGTCTTCCCCTGTGCCAAAAAATGGTTCCGTTGCCAGGACCAAAAACTATGATTTCTGGGAACCGAGGAAAAGAAAGAAATCTCTGTGCGTAGATCTATTGCTTTAGTGTGTAGTATTCTACTTGAATTATGAAGCTATGTGCTAAGAAATGAGGCAAATCTGAAGAAAAGAGGTAAGATCAACGATTTTTGATTAAAGAGGTAAGATATGAAAACTTTGTGCTTTGATAAAGGTAAGATAAGTGGAAATTTTTTGTTTCAAAAATATGGATCTAGATATGTTTGATAAATTTTGTCCTACTCTGAAAATTAGGGAACAACTAGAAGAAAGAAGGTTTGATATGAGTAGATATGATAGAAATAATGAAAGATATGTTATTCTTATGTATAAAAAGAATGTTTGGACTAACAAATGGATGTAGTATCCTAGGAAGAATTTTCTGCAGGTTAGCTACCACGATCATAGTGCGTAGTACAAGAAATGTTGGAGATCATTTAAGTGAAAGAGAGGATTAACCCTTTGTTATAGCTACAAAAGGTCGGGCCATCTTGTTAAGGATTTTCCTGATAGAAGACCTAGTTGTCTTTGTTGTAAAGCTATGGACCATGTCATTCTGGATTTCCCTAGAATGATTGTTAAGGTTGAAAGAATGAATATGAAACAACAAAACCCTGAGAAAGGCCAAGAAACTGAGACCATGGTAGAACCCCAGAGAGAATCAAAGACTGTATTACTACAAATGAAAGAAACCCAGAATGACCACAGAGATATCAACTTATCAGAGATCTTCAAAGAAAAAGAGTGCATAGAAACAAAAATAGGAGACTTCGACATAGACTTTGTTTTGGATGAGGAAACACAGGTGAATATTATGACAAAAAGAAATTGGGAAATTTTAGGAAAGCCTGCTATGATTCCTTCATTGGGAGGAATAAGATTATTTAGAGGAAAGCTGATAATCCTATGTGGAAGACTTACCCAAAAATTTATGAGTGCTCATGGCACTTCAACAGAAGAATAATTTGAGGTTGTTAAATTTATTGAGAACAACGCTCCATTTGCTATGTTACTAGGAAAAACCTGGATTGAGAAAGATCAGATTCGAAGAAAACAAGAAGAGGAATCTCTAGAACAAAAAAAACAAGAATTAAGGGACTTCATGGCTAAGAGAATAACACACTTACTAGAAGAAAAAGAAAACCAGTTGAAGCTACTAAGGACCAGAAATATGGATTTCGAAGTTGAAAGAACACAAGCATAACTGAAACACTCATTTGTACAAGAGAGTAGAGCACCTACCCCAGACAGAGAAGAAGTATTGGCCTTGAACCCTACGAAAGACCATCAACAACGTGAAGTTACTATTCCAAGAGGAGATAATAATCAGAAAGGGAAGAGAAACCCAGTAACGCAGATCAGAGGGAAGAAGGCTAGAAAGCTCAACAAAAATAAATCAAAGTTGGAGAAATTACAGGAAGTTCCAGAGAAGACTTCACAGAAAGAAGGTCTCCAGAATTTGAACTTTTCCAGAATATCAGAGAAACTCAGATTGACACTTCGCCATGGTGGAGCGATATGATCATTGGAGACATTATAACCATTAGATTGACATTCCCGTATGGTTAGAACAATAATTATGATCAGAAAGCTCACCATCGGACCATTGGGACTGCGTCGTAACAGACATAACTACATTGATGAAGGATTCTTGTCTGTTGGAAGGATCCGTTACATCACTATCTACTTATCCTGTGAACTGTTTTTCCGAGCACGCTTTCGAGAATTGTTTCCGAGCCAACTAAATAACTCATTGTTACTATGTTGTGTTTATTGAGACCTTTCCATCCATTCTATTGCATTGAGAAATTGTTCATCAACCTAAAATATTCGATCTCAAGCGTGCATATTGGACGAGCTCAGTGCTGTGGAAAAGTCAGTAGAGGAAATTTTAATCGATCTAATGGCAGAGAGAGTGATGTCCACAGGAGTTCAAGCCTCATCGACACGACGAGTGCAAGCCTCCCCTTCGACTGCTCATGGATCCAGACCATCCCGAGTTGCAGATGAGAAAAGAAACAAGCATCGAGATGACTTGGAAAACATGAAGTTAATCCCTTCCATACTGCCCGACTACATCCCACCTCTGGCTAGTGCGGTGAATCGTGAAAGTGTCCCCAAGGACTTCGACTACACCTTGGTCACTGCGTACCTCTCGAAGGGGATACGCATAGGCAAGCCTCAGCCGGATAAGATCATGACACTAATGATCAACGAATTTAAATTAGGGGATCGCAAAAACTTCAGCATGCTTACTCCTCATAGGTATTTGACTAGGACAAAGGGGAAGAAGTCGAGGATAATCCCCCAACCATGGACTATGGACCTCGCGCAATCCACCATCCTGGACGTGATGAAAATACCACATTTTGGAAGGCACCACGAGGTCAACGCGTGTGTTCAGATCCTGCTATCGAGCTTCCATGGTGGTTATTTGTGGCTATATAGACACATCATCTTCGATCCGACACTGATCCATCGAATCACCGGATTGAGCATGCAGAGACGAGACCCACAAGACTTCTACCCAGTGAAGGTTGTAGACCGCGCCCTGATGTAGAAGATTATAGATACATATGCCGATGTAGAGAAGGGGAAGTGAGGCTACAAGGTAGCCTCCATCCATAATGGCACAGTGCGCCTTGCTTTCCAGTTGATTGCTGGTAAGCTAGTCTGGAAGAACAAACCCACATAGGTCACAGGGTTTGTTGTTGACCTCGCAGGGAAATGCGTGGAGGGGCTATAGATGAATTGGGAAAAGTACTTAGTGAACCAGTTATACCAAGACTGCTGTGAAGCTCAGGATCAGGGATATTAGTTCCATTTTAGTTGGCTATTGATCCTCATCACGTTTATAGCTTGGGAGATGCCAGAAGGTGTGACCTTCCCTGAACTAGAGCCATATGAACCCTTAGCCGCGAAGTTCACTTCGCTATGGTATTCAAGTGATATGGGAAAACAATGGAAATCAAATGCGGTGTTCCACACCCACTACCTATAGTTAAAGAGGGCTATTGAGGCTGTCCCTCATATAACACTGAACACCCTGCACAGGTTCATGCCATTTCTAAAGTTCCACGTAGATAGACATTTTATCTAGATCATTGCGCGGGGAGATGAACACAAATAAGTACTATAGAGTTACTACAAACTCATAGAGAAGGATCTAGAAGAAATTACTAAGGAGTGGTCTGCAGATCTCCTTATCCCTTTTGACCCCGCAGAACTGTTCGATCCTGAAATAATCAGAAGCCCAATGATCAATCGTGAATGGAATGATACACCTTGAACTAGCATAAGGAAGAAGACAAAAGAAATCCAGCAGCTGAACAGTACATTATAAGAAATTGCTTCAGAATCACTTAGAGGAGGTGATGACGAAGTAGATAAAGAAGAGAACAATGGAAAAGAAGATTAGCAGAAGCAAGGCGAAGTAACACAACCACAGAATCCCATTGATGACATAGAGCCATCTCACAAAATAAAGGTTTCTCCCACAAAACCCACATCGTGGAAGAAGTCAAAAGTTAGTAAGACCAAGTTGCAGACTGTTCTCATACTCGAGGACTTCCACTTCATCATCGTAGCTGTATCAGACACCTCAAAATATATTTTGCAGAGAAATGAAGTTAATAAAGAGACCATGTATGAAAAAATTGAAGCAAAACTATGAGGGGTACAATAGGCGCTCCACTCCAGCCGCGCAGTGTCCACTGCACCCCCTCCATCAGAAGAAACAGAGTTGGGAGATAAGCCTACCCAACTCTGCAGACTAGTCGATGTGACCGAAGCTTGCCTTCATTTTGCATAGGAAGAAACAGAAAAGGCCACAGTGTCCCTGAGGCAAGCACAAGAGGAAGTGATAGAGCAATGCCAAGTTAAGCAGCAGGAGAAGGATGAACTACAAGAAAAGTTTGAAGAGGAGAAAGCGCAGATCCAACATGAGAAAGAACAACTACTCGTGGAGCAAGTTGGAGTGAAAGAAGTAGTCAACATAACACTTCTCTTTGTGATGGGATTAGAGAAAAAGGAGGAAGACCCAATGGAGCATCAAGTAGCGTAGCTTGCTGAAGCCATCCAACAACTTCAACAGAGAATAATAGATCAAGAGCTACAAACAGTACCAAGTAATCTGCATGACATACGAGACCAAAGAGAAGCCACTGACTGGAGCGCAGTTGAGAGGATCAGAGTATTATATTTGGAATGTCAACAACTTAGAAGTAGAAGTTTGCAGACTTATGAGAGACTTAATGAGGACCCTGAACTAAAGATACTGGAGTCACATCTCTAGGAGGCAAAGCAACAAGAAGCGATGGTGCATGCACAGTTGAATTTCTTGTCAGCAGTTGAAAAAATGAAACGATCCTAGGAACAACGCACTATTCAAAAACACGTCCATTCCATAGAGAGAAAAGTCATGGAAGTGACTCAGAGGCTCCATCTAGTCCAGGATGCAACTTGCCAACTATTCGAAGATATTTAAGGATGAGGAGAAGATATAGAACAAGTAGTAACTTCGGTCGAACAACACTTAGAGGAACTTGTGAACGAGGCAGTTCTTCAAGAGTTCATCGAGTAGGAGGCCCTATCGCAACAACAGGTCGAAGCAGCTCGAGCTAGGCTCAAGGATTTTCAGGCAGAGCTACCCAGATCAGAGTGACTTAGGACGAGTAACAGGTGAGTGTTGGGGGCTTGTTGGCCCTTGACCAAGTTTTGGAGATCCTTGGTCGGGTTTGACCTATTTTGGGACTTCGACGGGCTGTCAAAGGAAAAGTGTAAGTTGAAGCGGCGATCACAGGATCTCGGCTCCCCTTTTTAGGGATTTTTGGGTTTTGGGCTTATGTAACGGGTATGGGGATGTCGCCCCATGGGTTTACCCATGTTTAGACCCATTTTGTAATGTATAAATAGAAATCTAGGTGATGTAAGTAGAAGCACAAGTGTATGATGCTAGGTGCTAAGGGAAAGTGAAGGCCAATGCGGTAAGTGAAAGTGATAGTTGTGCATACTGTATGAGACTTGCAAGGCTAAGTGCAAGTGACTCTAAGAGATTGTGTAAAGGCTTTGTGCTATAAGTTAGCTCAGGGAAGGAGGATCCGACGAGGTGTGTGCAGGTCTCTTGTCCTATGCAGAGTAGGACCTTATGGCTTTGTGCATGTAGATTATTGACAAAATATAATAAAGAAGAAGAAGAGTTGGTGGACATAGCCCCAGGGTGGGGATGAACCACATATATCCTGTGTTATGGTTTCTTTGTGAATTTTGATTATTGCTTGGTTCCTTTGATGTAATTTATGCTTAGTGTTGTTATCTTTATGAATGTTAGAAACATATGATATGATAACTTAGTTCCTAATGATGTGAATGAGATGCTAGATCTGATCTATGTTGATGTGCTTAGTGCTTGAATGTGTTGAATCTTGTTGAATAATGCACTATGTTGTAATTAGGGTTTATCTACGCTGTAGACAAAGGTTAAGTACTAATGAATGGAAACTACTAAGTGCTCTGTTAGAGTATTGTAATCATAGATATGTGTCCCAGCTAAGGTTGCAGACACTGGAGTCCTGCAACAACCCCTGCCTCTACCTCGGGTGAGACTTCATCTACTTCACAGGTGTTGCCGAAAGGGTTGGTAGTTAGGGTTTTGTTGGTGCGCTACTGAAGTGTTGAACCCTGGGTCTGCCCCTATGCCAACAATAGGTTTCTTGGAGAGAATCCTTCCAGTTGCATAGTGTAGTTTCCCATAGCCTCATCTTAGGTCTAGGATTCTTTTTCCCTGGGAGGAGTTTAGTCCCAACTCTGGGGTGACCCACTGCTGAGTGTGATGAGCAACGTGGTCTAAGGATGGAAGGTTCATGGAAGGCCTGCACATAATTGTTGGTCATGTATTAAAAGATAAGTACCAAATATTTGTTCTTTGTATTATGTGTATGGTGTACATGTGTTATAATGTTACCAATATTGTTTGATTTTATTTCATGTATGTATTATTGTTGCTTCCGCATGAAATGTGCATAAATAGAATGTGTGTTTGTTTAGAATTACATCACACACACATATATGTATGTATGTATGTATGTATATCATAGCACTAATTGCAGTAGCATCACCCGACTTGGTTGGGTGAGATGTCACAAATTGGTATCAGAGCTAAGAAAGATGTCCAAGACGTGGCGTTGCTTGGCCCGTTAGTGGCTGGGAACGTCAAAAATTGATATCAGAGCCATCGTTTCAACATTGAGCTTGAATGGGCTAGGAAAGTGGAGGTTGAGGAGAAGGTTGAGGAGGGAAATTGTTGTTGAAAAGCACAAAAGTGAATTTTAGAGCATTCCAGAGTGCCAAGAGAACACCTTGGTCATGTTTGGAAGCTTAGGTGGTATAGCGGTTCAAGAACAATAGTAGAGAAAAGAGACTGTAGCAACTGTGGGTTTGGAACCGCAAGGTTTGAAGTTGGGCTGTGGGATCTGTTTGGGAGATGGACGATCCTTCACAATCGTCAGATATGGAGAAAAGTGCATCAGGATTAACCCCTAAATACTTTGGACTTCACCACTTCGACAAAGTTTATGTGTGAAATATCAGAAAGGGTTGGAGCTCGAAGTTCTGAAGTCCCGAAAAGGATCTACACCATAGATCCGAGGGGGAGAGTGTTACTGTTGGATTTGACCAAGGACAGATCATAACCATAGGGTTAAGACAAGAGCGTAAGGTAAGAAAGTTCGGGAGTTCAACATTCAGAGAAATAAGGTATGCTAAGGTGAAATCTCTAGAAGCTCGAAGTCTCGAAGTGACGTGGCCTACTGACATCACTAAGGATGACATGGAAACATGGGATGTGTGCCACGTGTTAGTGAGTTAAGAACCTTTGTAAATAGAAATGAAGTTAGAATGTGACATATGTCACCCACCTGATTGGGTCACATTTTGAATTCGTTTGTCCTACCACATGGCGCTCCTGGTGGTGGCACAAGGCAGTTAAACTGGGCAAAGAAGTTAGTTGCATTAGGCCTGTGTTAAATTTTATCAAGATATATCAATATCGATGGCTGGGAGGCATTGCGGGGATCGAAGTTGCGTGAAAAATAATTCTATAGGGCGATCCCACAATCCAAACCATGGTTTCGTAGAAGGGGCATGTGTCAACGTGGGGACAATTGCGGAATGATCGGTGGGTTACTCCAAAACCGCAAACCCATGTCCCTGCAATTTGAAAAAGTATAAAGTTTGATGTAAATTTTTCGGTATTTATTAGTTCAAGCTTGGAAATCATGGGCCCCAGTGGACATGTGGCGCTATATTGTGAAGTCCGGAGACTTGACACTTTGGAAGAAATGGTTTGTGATGGAATGGGAGGAAGAAACCCCCAAAGTTCCATAATGCCGAAGTAAAGTGACATGATGACATCAGTAGTGTGATGTGGAAGGATGCAGAGACTCACGGTTCAGGAGTTTTGGAATGTGCAAAGGTGAAATCCGCTGAAGCCCGGAGCCCGAAGTTTCAGAACTTCGGATAAGCGCCAAATCATAAGCGCTGGGTCACAGCCGTGGTCACATGCAAACCAAGGGCTGAAGACAAAGGGGCTAGTGCCGAAATGTTGTTGTAGAACACAACTAGGATTAGAGATTGAAGCCTGAGGGGTTATTGATCGACCAAGACCTGCAAAAAATGGAATCTGATATTGTTTTGTTGAATCATATTGGTTTATTCTGGAAAATTATTAAAGTCTGATAGTTTGACAAAACTCAATTGACTACACATTTTTCAGAGTTATCGATTGTTCGAACTGAACCAAATTGTCACATAGTGCAGAGAAATGGGGAAGGCACATGGTGCTTATAGTTTGGAAAATGGAGTTAGAGGAAGGGATGTCCGAGCAGATAACAAAAATCTCATCAAATCTAGGAAGAAACAGGGAGAATTCAACATAAAGTTGATGCAGAGCTTGGAAATGATAGAAAAAAAATTGGATAAGGAGAGTGGCTCAAGCAAATCAGAGAGTCACATAAGAAAAAAAAAGTGATAGCATACATCACCAACACTCCTTGAGGCATTCCAATAAGAGAGCACACATGAAATCAAGTCCATCCCCTGTTAGGAAACATAAGAGGTCCGGGGAGGATGAGCTACGAGGGGAAATGAACAAAATCAAACCTCCTACGTTTGATGGGGAGAACAAGAAGGATGAAGATGCAGAGACATGGCTGTTGGGAATGAGAAAGTATTTTCAATTGCATAATTATTCTTCTCATGCAAAAGGAAGAATTTCCATATACCAACTTAAAGGAAAAACATCCATGTGGTGGGATCAACTGGTGCAAGTACAACACTTCATGGAGAAAAATGTGACTTGGAAGGATTTCAAGAGGCATTTTGAGAGGAAATACCTGACCAAGAGGTATTATGATAGAAATATGAAAGAGTTATTTGAAATTAAGCTGGGAAACATGGCCATTGACGAATATGAAAGGACATTATTAGAGTTGTTGAAGTATGTATCCTTTATCAAGGATGAGACAATGAATATTCAGAGGTACCTGAGTGGGATGTAATCTTTAATCAGTGATAAAATCCAATATGATGATCCCAAGACTTTGGAAGAAACTATAAGGAGAGAAAAAATCTTATATGATCAAAAAAAGGAAAGCCTACTTTCCAGAAGTCTTGGGAGGAAAAGAAGAAGTTCAATAAGGAACAGAGGCAGAAGGGAAATAAGCCTCCATTTTTCAGAAACAATCCTTAAGGACAACCATCTGTTAGAGAACATAGAATGGATGAGGTAGGAGGGCAAAGGTCAATGTAGGCACCCATTCAATGTTGGGGCTGTAAAGGAGACCACAAGTATAAATATTTTCCTCACAAAAGTGACAAGGTAAGAGTTGTCCACAATATACAGGAAGAAGAGATAATGGAGAACATGGGAAGAAGAGTACCAAGGATCTATGCAGCCCTGGAAAACAAGCAAGATGAAATTCAATCACACATGATTGAAGTTTAAGCTATGATCAATAACCATGCATTTACTATTTTAATTGATTCGGGGGCCATTCATAGATATATAGACCCTAAGGTAGTGGAAATATTTATTTTTCGAAGAAGCAAGAATGGGAAATCTTGGCTGGTACAACTAGCTACAAGAGCTAAGAGAAAGGTTGTTGAGTTGGTTAAATCATGTCCAGTGGGCATGAATGGACTGTGTACCAATGCAGATTTGAACATCTTTCCGTTGGGATCATATGATTTCCTAATTGGTATGGATTGGTTGGACCAACACCATGCCATCTTAAACTTCCATAACAAGGCATTCACTTTCTTGAATGAGGAAGGAAATCAAAAAATAGTCCAAGGAATTCCCAGGGCAGTTACTGTCCGAGAAATCTCAGCAATGCAATTGAAGAAGTGCTACAGGAATGGTTGTCAAATATTTTCATCCCATATGGAGGAAGAATATAAGGATAAGGTGCCAAATTTGGAATATCATGCAGTCCTGGAAGATTTTGAATATGTGTTCAAGGAGGTACCGGGACTACCTCCAAAGAGAGATATTGATTTCTCTATTATTTTGATGACTGGAGAAACTCTAGTCTCAAAGACTTCTTACAGAATGAGTACACCAGAGATTAAATAAGTGAAAATGCATCTTGAAGAACTTATGAAGAAGGGGTATATATGCCCAAGTTTTTCACCTTGGGGTGCCCCAATCTTGTTCATGAAAAATAAAGATGGGACATTGAGATTGTGCATTGACTTCAGATAGTTGAACAAAGTAACTATAAATAACAAGTATCCTCTACCAAGGATTGCTGATCTCTTTGATCAATTGAAGGATTCAAAGATATTTTCCAAGATAGATCTCAAGTCAGGATACACTCAGGTAAGGATTAAAGAGGAGGATATCAGCAAGACCTCCTTCAGGATAAGGTACAGTCATTATGAGTTCACAGTGGTGCCATTTGGGTTATCAAATGCACTTGTGGTTTTCATGTGCTTAATGAATGGTGTTTTTCGGGAATATTTAGACAAGTTTGTTATTGTGTTTTTGGATGACATTATTGTATATTCCAAGTCAGAAAAAGAGCATGAGCATCATTTGAGGATGTTGCTGCAAATGTTAAGAGAGAATCAACTATATGCCAAGTTGATAAAGTGCTCATTTTATCAAAATAGAATTCACTATTTGGGGCATATCATATATGAATAAGGGATAGTAGTGGAACTTGAAAAGATTGAGGCCATTAAAGGGTGGACAACACCTAAGAATGTGAAAAAGTTATATCCTTCATGTGTCTAGATGGCTACTATAGAAGGTTCATTATAGGGTTTTCAAGAATAGCTCATCCCATCACCTCCTTGCAAAGGAAGGGGAATAAGTTTCAATCGTTAGAAGAATGTGAAAAGAGTTTCCAACAATTGAAGCAGTTGTTAACCAGTTCTCCAATTCTGAAGATCACACATCCGAGTGAAGATTTCTTGGTTTTCACAGATGTGTGAAAATAAGGACTTGGTGGAGTCCTTAGCCAGAATGGGTTTGTGATATGTTTCGAGTCCAAAAAATTGAAATAACATGAAATTATCTACGCCACTCATGATTTGGAATTAGAATCCATAGTGCACGCTTTGAAGAAGTGGAGGCACTACCTCATGGGAAATAGGTTTGAGCTAAGGACAGACCATAACGGTCTGAAATATTTGTTTGATCAACCTACTTTGAATGCTAGGAAAATTAGATGGTTGGAATTCCTTTGTGAGTATGACTTTGATATCAAGCACATCAAAGAAAAAGAGAACAAAGTGGCTAACACACTCGGTAGAAGAGTGCATGAACTGCATGCTGCAACCATTAGCATGTATCAAACGGATCTTAAAGGAAGAATTTCGGAAGTTGCAAAAACATATTTGCAGTACATGGAATTGGTAACAAAATTGTAGCAAGGTAAAATGCAACAAAAAACTGAAGATTATGAATTGTAAATTGATGGAATAATCTTGTACAAAAACAAAGTTTATGTACCAGATTCTCCGGAATTGAGGAGTAAGATTTTAAAATAAATGCATAATGTGCCTTATGCAGGACACCCAGAATATCAGAAAATAGTTTCAGTAGTCAAGAGCCAATATTATTTGCTCGACATGAAGAGGGACATTGTTGAATACATAGCTAAATGCTTGGAATGTCAATGGGTAAAGG
>ML808659.1:77562-88165 GCA_009831015.1 Picea engelmannii | reverse complement strand
TTCTATGATGGCTAAGCTCTCAATAGATTTCTTGATTCATACCTTTCATTTCTCCATAGAAGTTAATATTGAAATTATTCCTCTTGATCTATCACTGATCGTTAGATGCCATTGTGATTTCATAAGACATCAAAGACATCATCATCATCATTACATTTGAAGTTCTTGTTGTTATAGATTAAGATTAGTCTTTGAACACTGTCATAATGTTTTTCATTAAATAGGTCAAGATTTCCTTTTGTAGATTAGAAGTAATTATGAGTTTTATCTTAAGAATAGAGTTCAATTTGTTAATAGTTTGATTAGTTACATGTTGAGTAGTTTTGATTAGTTTAATTGCTGCATAAGTTTTCATAGGTTAGTTATTTGACTGCTTACTTGTTTACTTGTTGCTTCTCATTGAATTTGAATAGATTGATTAGATTAGTTTTCTGTTGTTATTAAGTTGAATAGATTAAATAGATGGCTTTCTTTTTCTCATTAGTTTGATTAATTTAAATTGTTCATTTTAGGGTTTTTATTTACTTCTTTAGGACAATCCATCAATCCATTGTTCAAAAGTTATTTAGGGTAAATAGTTTAAGTTCCTTGATATGGTTTTCTCATTGATAGTCTTTGCTTAAGTAGATTATCCCTTAGATAGACCATTTCCTTAGTTAGATTATACTACCTCTAGCGTTTCTACCTTGGCATATATAGTGTTACAACTCTAAGTTTACTTACCCCGGGTTGACAATTTAATTGAGGGTTTTTAGTGAATATATAATACCCATCATTTTTGACGTTGTTTCCAGGGAGTTGTATCAAGGTAGGAAATAGATCATTTCTAAACCCTAGCATTATTTTGGTGGCGGGGGAACTTTAAGACGAGAGGTAAAAACCTGTGCATCTATTATAGCAGGTTTCCCCACACCCAATGGTAGTTTTTCTTTTTGTTGTTTTCTTTTATTAACATACCTAGGGACCCAAAAGGTATATATATTAAATCTAAATCAGACCTTTCAACCAAGGTTCCTTCCGACCTTTTTGGGGGAATGAACATTCCACTCATAAATTCTACAGACCGATACCGGAAAAAAGGAATTGGCTCAACCCAAAGAGATAAAGCAGTTTCTGAAGAGACTAAAACGGGGAGCACTATAGAACAAGAAATTGAAGCATTAGTAATAGTGGGACAGGAGGCAAGAACACTTGAGCCTTCCGCAGAACTAAACAATTCAACCTTTGTTTTCTTACCACCATCAAGAGATCCTAATTTTGAAGACATCATAGAGCCTGAACAGGTGAATACTTTGTTTGGTAGTTCAACCAATATAATTGTCTCTCAAATTGAAACAAAAACTTTGGCACCAATAATCTCAACCGACTCAAGTAGATTCCTAGACATCCAAGCAACAAGAAGACCTTCCCATTAGAGGGAGACCTTTCTTAGACAATAACCTTGGGGTACCTAGTTCTCTTCAAGGATAAAACCACCTAGGTACTCTCTCTTTGGAAACCAAACCAGTATGTATGATCAGGAGGATCACAACAATGTAAGACACAGGGATGAAGAAGAAGTTGGAAACCAAACTGAAACCACCTTCGGGTTTCCAATTTTGGACACCACACCGAATGTCAACATGAAAAATATTTCCCTCTCAACACTGGCCACCTTTTATGGCAAAAGAAATGAAGATCTAGATACCTTCCTATTTTAGTTCGACATCTTGTGTAAGAGCTGCAACTACTTACAATATCCCTAGAAACTAAAACTCTTTCCTGCCACCCTCAAGGACTCTGCACTAAGACGACTCATGGGGTTGGGAGAGTCTAGTATTAGGTCTTGGGAATCCATGAAAGATACATTTCTTAAAAAGTACCAATACTACTACAAGACAAAGGAGTATCATAATGATATTTTCAAAGTCCAATAGTTAGAAGACGAGAATCTCAAGGATTATATAGAAAGGTTTGCTTATATCTCCCAGAAATCAAAATACCATGACCTTCCAGATGATGCAGTTAGGGCTCTTTTACTTAAGTGAATTTCAGAGGAATACCTAGAGATACTTAACCTGATGGAATCAGGTGACATCTCCCACAAACCATTTTCCGTAATATGTGAAATGTGTAAAAATTACTCGAGGAGCAGAGCTAAAACAGGCAAAACTGTTCGGGATCCTTAGAGTATAAACTTTAAACCTGTTAGTTCAGGTGGTATCACGAGAACAGAGATAGGGAACCTTTTAGATAATTACAAAACAAATATCTTAAGCATAATAGGTTCCCAGTTGGACACCCTAAATATTAAAAATAAACAGGAGGAGGAAAATGTAGCAATGAGCATATATTTCCCAAGATGAAGGAGGAGGCATTCCTCAAAGGAATTTCCATTAGATAAAATTTCAGTTTGTGGATTCTGCATGGAGTACCACTCAAATGAAAAATTTCCATCATTGTATGGTTTTTTATCCATCTATAGGAGTGGGGATCCTGAGGAATCCTCTTATGCACCTAGGAGGCCATGGAAACCTAGGAACCAACCTACATACCCAGATCGACAAGCTCAAGTTCCACCCTATTATCAACAATCACAACAGTGGAACTCACCAAGTTGGAAAAATGGGTCTACACAGTACCAACATCCTTGGCTTCAAGGATGGAGAGGAGGGAATAACCAAGGGAACCCTCAAGCTCCACGTGTCCCTATTCCCAACCATCCTTATCCTCAGTTTCCACCGAACATTTTGTAGCTTCTACTAGGTTTTGTTCCACCACCTTTACCTCCTGTTCAACAAAAACAACCGCAAAAATATCATAATGGAATCTCCCCAAGACTGAGATTATTTCCAGTACAACTAGTGCCCAATTCCAATAATAAACCCACTCAACCTCTTCACAATGTTGAGATGCAAGCCTTCCCTACATATGTTATTTCTCCTATTCCACTGCAGGAGAGTCAACTAAGGTCGGGAAAAGTTCTAGATAGGAAAATGCCTTTAGTATTCATCTAGGAAGAAGAAGAAGAGGAAACCCCCAAAGAACCCATAGATGACACTAGGTGGGAAGATGTTATTATTCCTAAGGACCAAGAACCCAATATTCCCTAAAATGAACCTTCACAGATTACGAAGGCCCTACCTCCCGATAAACCTACCACCCGACTGGAATTTGACATCTTGCATGAATTGAAGAATATTTTTGTCAATATTCTCTTGTTACAAACCATTAAGGACATTCCAATCTATAGTAAGGTGGCCAAAGAATTGTGTATTAAGATTCCAGATAGGAAGCAGAAGGATCCTCAAACAATACATTTGATAGGAGAAATTTCTGAGTACATATCAAAGAAACCTAAGGTAGAAAAATATGGGAACCCAGGAAATACCGTAGTGACCATAACCATTATTGAGGTTTCCATTTGGAACACTCTCATAGACCTAGGGGAATCCATCAATGTTATGACCGTTACTACCTTGGAGGAACTACAGTTAAAACCTCTTCATAGACCTACCCCAACTATTTTGGAGTTAGCAAATAAGACAAGGGTTATACCTGAAGGAATTATGGATGATATCATAGTTACTTTAACCTCATGGGAGTACCCAATAGACTTTCTTGTCATCCACTCAAAGGATCCTACCAAAGGCCACCCCGTTATTTTGGGAAGACCTTGGTTAGCCACAACCAATGTATTTATTGGTTGTAGAGAGGGAGAAATGACCATCTCAAATGGACGTTCTATCTAGAAGCTCACCATATACCCTCCATCAAAACCTATCATGGATAATATATGGTGGCTTGAATGTCCATACAAGAATGAGCACTGGGAAGAACTCGTGTTTCCAAGTGACCATGCTTGGGCACTTCAGAGCACACAACGAAAAATGTGCTAAACCAATTTATTTCTGCTATCACGTGTGTTGATTTTCCACAATATTTTCCCCAATTCGAGTACACGTTTGGGGAAGAATTTAAGGAACAATTGGACCCATCCATTTTGTCTTCGACATATTTCATATTTGATATAGACGAGTCTTCCACATCTTATACCATGCCCTACGACATTATCCCAGAGAAATTTCTACATATAAATTCCAGGCTAAATGCAAACCAACAAAAGAAGTTAGTAAGTGTCGTTAAAGAACAATCAAGGGAATTCGCCTGGGAATACATTGATATGAAGGGTATACACCCTGACACATGTATCCATCACATATATTCCCAGAGGTAAGTAACACTTGTTAGGAAACCCTAGAGAAGGATGAACCCAACACTCAAGGATATAGTAAAAGAGGAGATCCAAAAGTTATTAAATGTCAGATTCATTTATCCCATATCTGAAAGTAAATGGGTATCCCCCCTTGTAGTGGTTCCAAAGAAAGTGACCAAGAAATGGAGAATTTGTGTTGATTTTCGGGAGCTTAAAAAGGCCACTATGAAGGATTACTTTCCTCTTCCTTTCATTGACCAAGTCTTGGATACCCTATCTGGAAATAAATATTTCTCCTTTTTAGATGGATATAGAAGGTACAATCAAATTGTCATAGCACCCGAAGACCAGGACAAGACCAACTTTACTTTTCCTTGGGGAACCTATGCCCTATAGAGTCTTACCATTTGGATTGTGTAATGCTCCTGCCACATTTCAACGAGCAGTACTAGGGATACTTGCTGATCTTAGTCATGATTGTGTGGAGGTATACATGGATGACTTCACAGTATATGGAAATACTTACCAGGAAGCCTTAGATAATTTATAAAAAGTCCTTATTAGATGCCAAGAAATGAAGTTGTCTCTAAGTCATGAAAAATGTAAAATGTTGTTAACTGAAGGAGTGGTTCTAGGAAATCATGTTTCATCTGAAGGGATAAAAGTCAATCCTGCAAAGATTGAGGTCATCGTTAGACTTCCACCCCCCAAAACTCAGAAAGAGGTGAGAATATTTCTTGGACACGTCGGATACTACCAATGGTTTATTGAAAATTTCACAAATATTGTTGCACCCATGTTTGGATTATTAATAAAGGATGTTGATTTTCTTTGGACTGAGTAGTGTCAAACTGCCTTTGAAACTATGAAATCTAAGCTATCTGTGGCACCCGTTCTTAGGAGGGGAAATTGGGATTTCCCATTTCACATATCCATTGATGCCTTCGACACCGCAATATGAGGAGTATTAGGGCATGAAGAAGACCAACAATCCTATGCCATTTATTTTGTGAACAATAACTTGTCCCCTGCAGAATTAAACTACACAGTTACCGAGAAGGAATTCTTGGAAGTAGTTCATGATATCAATAAGTTTCACCACTACATCACAGGCTATGAAGTATTTGTACATACAGATCATTCTTCCATTAGATTTATCATGAATAAACCCATAACTAATGGCCAAGTGACTAGGTGGCTCCTTCTATTGCAAGAGTTTAATATCATTGTCCTTGACCGACCTGGAAAGGAGAATTTGGTAGCTAATTTTCTTTCACGAATAAAAAATGATGATGATGATATTCCTATAGATGATAGTTTCCCAGACGAGCACCTTTTTTCCCTTTCTGTAAATACCCCATGGTTTGTGGATATGGAAAACTATTTGGCTATTAGGAAGTTACTGTCTCATTTGTCACCTCATGAAAAATGTAGAATTATCACACAAAGTGCCAATTACTCTTGGGTTGGCCATGACCTTTTTTGTACAAGTCCTGATTTGATTATTCGTAGATGTGTCTGAGAAGATGAGATACCAAAAATACTAAGAAGTTTTCATGATGGACCATGTGGTGGCCATTTTTCTAACAAACATACAACATATAAGGTGTTACATTCATGTTACTATTGGCCTATCATTTTCAAGGATGCTGCCAATCATGTGAGGAGTTGCGATAGTTTTCAAATAATAGGAAGACCCACATCAGTTGACAAAATTCCCTTGCATTCCCAAGTTATGATAGAACCTTTCGAGAAATGGGCCCTTGACTTTGTAGGACCAATTTCACTCATGTCTCATAAGAAAAAATGTATTTTGGTTTGTACAGATTATGTCACGAAGTGGGTAGAGGCAAAAGCCCTATTTAAGGCTACAGAAAAATCCGTTGTCAAATTTATCTATGAAGACATCTTTACCCACTTCTGTGTTCCTCGTGAAATTGTTACAGACCAAGGCACTCAATTTACTTCCAAGTTGACGAGATAACTAAAGGAGAAATATGGGATTAAACACTGTAAATCTTCTCCATACCACCCACAAGATAATGGTCATGTACATTCTACAAACAAAGTTGTGAAATCTATATTAACCAATACTATTCAATTACATCATCAATATTGGGCTGATAGGATTCCAGAGGCCTTGTGGGCATATCAGACCACTTGGAGAAACACCACTGGGAATACCCCTTATGATCTAGTATATGGGAAGCAAGTACTTCTACCAATAGAATTTCAAGTAAGGACCTTCCGTATTTCCGTATAATTGGGATTAAACTTAGATGAGGCTCAGAAACAACAAGCCCTACAATTAAATGAGTTGGATGAGATTAGGCAAGATGCTATCCAACGAGAAATATTGGTCCAAAACCAGAGGAGCAAGTGGCATGACAAGTTTATTAAGAAGAAACACTTCCAACCTGGTGATTGGGATTTGTTGTTTGACTCCTGATTTAAAACCATCAAGGGAAAACTCACCACTCAGTGGTTGGGTCCTTACGAGGTAGTCACTGTATATGACAATGGAGCTATGAAAATAAAAAAAAATGGTGATGGACAAGTCTCCTTTGTAGTAAATGGACACTGAATCAAACTCTATCAAGGGTCCATTTCCAAAGAATATTTTCTACAGGTCATGTCAACTGCCAAGGCATTGGCCTTAATATATGGGGAAGTTCCCCCTTGTTCTTGAATGTTTTCTGAATTTTTGATTGTATATATGTAAATAATTTTGAATATTGTTGATAGACAATTCTAGAGATTTCTGTAGGTATTTATCTCACCAGGAGTAGACAGTTTCAAGGAAATATAAAAGAAGGTTTTTTATTCAAAAAAATTCTATACTTGAACCTTTTTGTCTTCTAAGCATGATCCGGATTATTTTTGGCACGAAATGCTAGCGGAGATATAATAAAGAAATGAATAGAGATATCGTAGATATTCAATAATATAACATAAATGTATCAGATATGAAACCATAAAAACATATATACAGTAATACATGTTTTCTATTAATGAAAGAAATGTACAAAGACTGTAAAAATACAGAGTGAAAGACTCGCTAGAATGGTCGCAACTTATCTCTGAGAAGAGATGTGACGGCTACTTGCATTCGCAAAAAGATGATTACAATGAGGCTCTGAAGGCATTTTTACAATACATAGGAATGCCTAAAGTCCTAGACATCCAAAAACCTAACCCTAGGAGATGAAGCGCTAAAAGCCATGTGGGCCTCGTTTGGGTAAGTGAGTACATCAACTTCCCGGGGTCGTAACTTTTGCATACGATCTCCGTTTTAGGTGTGTGATAGCTCGTTGGATATGTATTGTCGAGGAGATTAATTTTTGGGGCTCAATCATGCCTTTAGATATCATTGAGAACCTTGATCTTGAAAAACCTTCATTTGGGCCCTCAAAATGGCCCTGGAAGTTAAAAACTACTAAAAATAGTAAATTGCCAAAATTGCCAGAAAACTATTTTGAGTCAGTTGGAAAAGGTGGGTGGCCACCGATATCCACCTAGATCAATCCTCCATCCTTAGTAAGCAATGGTCTCCATTGTGTTGAGTTATCGGGGGGAGAGGGAAAAGCGTTTGCTGAATCTGCATCTTGGTGAGCTGCTTTCCTTGTTGGAGATGTCGCACTGCTTAGTTTGTGGAAGTTTGTCACGAACTTGTCGAGTCTGAGGTCGTTCAAAAAGTCGGGCTACATGAGAGGACAATGTGTAGAAGGAATATTTGCGATTTGCTACAACCTTTTCGACTTTCTTCTGTTTGATAGAAGGTGCTTGGGGCGAGGCTGTAGTGGTTGCCGTGTCCTTCTATTCTCCTTTTGAACAGATTGTGAAGAAGCTAAATTTTGTAGTATGAGATACTACCTTGCGACACTTTTCAGGTGGAAGAGTAGTTGGAACTACCTATGGTATTCTGTAGAGGTGACCACCCATAGAAACAATGACACTACGGGGTCGAGACTCATAAACAACATGGCGCTTCCACATATATGGTTGGCCCAATAGAACTTTACAAACATCCAGTGGGGAAACATCACATAATACCTCATCCTTGAAGGGTTGGATGCCGTATGACAATCGACATTGTTGGCTGACACGAAGATCTCGTCCTTGGCGAAGCCACCCGATGTTGTATGGCTATAGGTGTGGTGTTGTTTACAGTACCACTGTTTGATGACCTATGCTGATATGATGTTCTTCTGGCTTCCGCTATCAACAATAAAATACAGCGGGGTCCCCTTCACCCACATCTGTGAAAGAAAAAGGAACTCCCCCTCTTGAGGATCTGTTGGTTTTTCTGTTTGAATTGTTGCGATCACGACAATAGCAGTGGGGTCTATGTCAATGTTCTGTCCTTTACCATTATTTTCATAATCGGATTCTGAATCAGGGTTCGGCTCTTTGTCTTTGATCTTGGCCACCAATGATTGTTTTGAGCGACATTCATCGGTGTTGTGCCAGGGAATTTTGTGGAACTCACACCATTTTCTGGTGTCCTTCTTTGTCTTCCCCTGACCTTTCTTTTCCTGTGTCTTGGATTGGTTTTCAGGAGATTGTTTGTTAGGGCCAACTTTGTCATACTTTGGTTGTTGCGGATTTAGATACCCGAACTCCCGTTTGTTCTGGTGCTAAAATTTCTGCTCGATTTTAACAACATATCGATAAGCATCTCTGAGTGATGAGATGTCTAGAAAATCCATTTCTGTCTGGATGTATCTGTGTAGAGCCCCACGGTATTTCAGAACCAAATGTTGTTCGAAGTATTTGATACCCAGCTTGGTGCGCAAGGTATGGAAGGTATTGGTGAACTCCGGAACTGCTTGGCCCCTCTTTTGCCACAGTGTGGTCCATCTCATGTATTGGTCCTCATAGTTGCCAACAGGGTAATACTATTCCTTTACTGCATCCACAAAAAAATCCCAAGTGGGATCGACCTCGTGTCTTCTAGACTCCTCTGTGGAACTTTTCTCCCAGTAAGTTTCCCACCAATGTTTGACATGAGGGAGAGATTTAAGGAGTGCGAAGGTGATCTTTTCTTTGTCGAAAAAATTGTGAACAGAGAAATAACCTTCTAGCAAGGTTAACCATTTTTTTAGGGCTTCTGCATCTATCTGTCCTTCAAATACAGGAATATCGAAATTAACTTGTACCTTGAAAGGAGAGGTGCCTCCAAAGTGGCCGCTTGATGAAGATGCGCCTGATGCTATCGACAGGCGTTGAAGGATGTGGGAAAAATTCTCCATCATTTCATCCCTCTGTCATGTGAGAGCTTGCTCCAACAATAGATTGATAGGATTGTCTGCTCCGTCGTTTTTATTTTCTTCCGTCATTGAGGGTTTCTTGGGTGTGCGAGAGAAATTGTCTTCAAAAGAGACAATCTCGAGACCCAACTTGCTATACTTGGACCTCATCGGGGACATGCACTGAAAAAATGATCAAGAACAACCTGCTCTGATATCACTGATCTGGATTATCTTCTTGCAAATGTGAGTAGCCGTCACATCTCTTCTCAGAGATAAGCTTCCACCATTCTAGCGAGTCTTTCACTCTGTATTTTTACAGTCTCTGTACATGTATTACTGTATATCTGTGTTTATGGTTGCATCTCTGATACATTTATGTTATATTATTGAATATCTGTGATATCTCTGTTCATTTCTTTATTATATCTCCGCTCGCATTTCGTGCCGAAAATAATCCGGATCAAAGCATCAAATGAATAATGACTTGTTGTAATTAGCCATATTTTTGCAAAGATTTTCATCTTATTTTTCTCAAGGTATCTTAAGCACCTACTCTTAAAAACCTTCACCACTATATAAGAAAGTTATACCATAACCATCAATATTAGAGGTCACTTGTACAGTTCCCCAAGAACCCCGAGTAAGTGAGTAAAGTGTTTTTTAAGGAGTAACAATGAAGTCTGATTAGCGTTTAGCCATGGAAACATAAAAAAAAAGGAATAAAGTGAGTTGAGCCTAAAGATACCTTTATGTTCTTTCCCAATGGTACCATCCACTACACACTAAAAATACTTTATTATATCATATCTTTAGATAGGCTACGTCTTCTTAAGTACCCCTTACATTAGGACAATCACTAAGGAATATATAATGAAAAGTCATCCTCTAACATAAATACTGTAAGTTTTAAACCTGCAAAGTAAAGAAATGCATATAGATTCTTAAGCAATACAAAAATTAATCAATGGCTCATACATAGAGTACACAGAGATTTTATACCGGAAACCCTCAACCGGGAAAACCTTTCTTATTTTCATTATGTCTAATTTCACCATTCGCCATACAATATATACAATGTTTTTAGGTATTCCGTATATACCAAAACCCTAATCCCTTAATTCGGGATTAATTTACAAATCCGCTAAAAATAGCAAAA
>ML808659.1:29134-39893 GCA_009831015.1 Picea engelmannii | reverse complement strand
TGAAGTATCTGTCTTAGATATAGAAGAAGTGCTACCCCTGAGTCTTAGGAAAGAATATCATCAGCATGAATTGACTATGTCCAAGGAAAATAAGAATCAAAATGAGAAAAGAAACACCAAGACGAAGCTCACGGGGAAGAAAGCTAGAAAGCTGAGTAATAAGAAGGCTAAGATTGAAAGGTTACAGCAGGTTCCCAAGGGTACCTCGCAGAAGGAAAACTTGCAGAACTTGAACTTCGCTAAGATATCAGAACATCTACATAGGCCACTTCGCTGTGGCGAAGAAATATAGCCATTAGAGGCCAATATATCCGTTCGATTTCCACTCCGAACGGATCGAAAAGAATTGATGGCACATCACTAGACCATCAGACCGTGCCATAATGGACATAACATGAATTAATGAGGCTCATACCCATTGCAAAGCAAACCGTTGCCAATATTTCCTATTTATCTCATCATGCCATGACCGAAGAACACTTTTGCCAACTGAGAATTTGAAACCCGTAGACTAGCAAGTGTATACAGTGATAATCGTGCCCTTGTTGTTCATTCTTGAGTAGTGTTTGAGATCATTGTGACCCCGATAATTTATCTCGAGTGCATATGTCTGAACAACTTAGCGTACTTGAAGAATTTGCGAAGGAAGTACTCGCTAATCTTAGGAACAAGAAAATCATGTTGGAAAGAAGGATGTATGCAGGTGTGCAAGCGTCATCAACAGGAGGAGTCCAAGCTTCTCCATCGATTTCTCGTGGAGCAGGAACTTCCATAATTGCGACAAAGACAAGAACAAAGCACATAAATGACATTGTGAACACCGAGTTGATTCTGAGAATTCTACCTGCCTACCTACCCCCTCTAAGCAGCACCATCAACCGAGACAGCGTGCCCAGAGATTTTGACTATGATTTGGTCACAGTGTACCTCCTGAAAGGGATACATGTAGTTCGATCCGACCAGGATAAACTCACAGTGTTGAATTTCAGTGACTTCAACCTTGGCGACATGAAGGCTTATAACATGCTTGCCTCGCACAAGTATCTGACCAGGAATAAAGGAAAAAATTCAAATATTATCCCACAACCATGGACCCAGAACCTCGCGCAGTCCACACTGCTCAATGTGATGAAAATCCCGCACTTCGAACGACATCAGGAGGTGAATGCATGTGTAAATTTACTACTGTCTTGCTATCACAGAGGTTACTTATGGTTGAACCGTCGCATCATTGTGGATCTGACCTTGATCAATTGGATCACAAGGATGAGCATGCAGGGCCTTGACCCACAGGATGTTTACCCTGGAAAGACCTCAAATCGAGAATTAGCGCACATAATCAAAGAGACTTATGGCGACATCGAGAAGGGAACACGAGGTTACAAGGTAACCTCTATCCAAAATGGCGTAGTGTGCCTCACATGTCAGCTGATCGTAGGCAAGATAGTTCGCAAGACTCAGCCCACCCAAGTGACTAGATTCGTAGTTGACCTCACAGGAAAGTGCACGGAGGGACTACAGATGAATTGGGCTCAGTACCTTGTAAACTAGCTGGAGATTTATTTCAGAGAAGCAAAATACCAAGGGCATGAGTTCCACTTTAGCTGGCTTCTCATCTTAATCACATTCATTGCATGAGAAATGCCAGAAGGTGCGACCTTCCCTGACATCGAGCCCTTCGAACCTATGGCCATGAAGTTCTGTACGCTATGGTACTCTAATGATATGAACAAGAAGTGGTAGTCCAATGTAGTCTTCCATACTTACTACAACCAGTTGAAACAAGGCATCCAGTCTGAGCCCCGGACGACCCCGAATACCCTCCACAGTTTTCGGCCCTTAATGAAGTTCAGCACAGACCACCACTTCATTTATATAATAGCGCGCACTGATGAGCACAAGAAACAGTTGCAGTCATATTACAAGCTAACAGAGGAAGGCTTAGAGGAAATCACTAAGGAATGGTCAGCGCACCTCCTTATTCCAGCCAATCCTGTGGAGTTGTCCAATGTGGATAGCCCAGAAGCTGCACAGGATACACCCAGACCAAGAAAGATGAAGAAGCCTAAAGAGGCTCATGATGTAGACAACACATCTGTGAAGATTGCATCCATTTCACTAGACGAAGGGGGTTATGGAGAAGAGATAAAAGGTGTAGAAATTGAACAACATAAAGGTGAAGTACCACTGCCTAGGGATGAAGAAGAATCATCGAAGAAAAGGAAGGTCTCACCTCTGAAATCTTCCTCCTGGAAGAAACCTAGAACCCCTGTAACCAAGATGCGGACTACCCTCACATTGGATGATTTTAATTTCATCATCGTAGCTGTGAATGATGCTTCATAGGAGGTATTAGAGAAGGAGGAGATGAAGCAGGAGAAGATGTATAATCGCATAGAGATTGAAATCCAAGGAGTGCAGTATGCACTCTAGTCTAGCCACGCAGTCTCCATGATGCCTCTGACAGCAGGAACAATAGAACCAGGAGATGAGCCAACCCAATTGCACCAGATCACCGATAAAGTTGAAGCTCACATTCGACGAGTTCAGGAAGAGATAATGCAAGACATCCAAGATTTGACATAGGTACAAGGAGTACCTGTCGAGCAGCGAGGTGCTGCCGAACGAGAAAAATTTGCTCTTCAAGCACAGTGGGACAATGAGAAAGCAGAGATATAGTAGAGCAAGGAGCAGTTGATCACAGAGCAGCTAGAAGTAAAGGAACTGGTCAGTAGAGCACTTCGCTCTGTGACCATCATAGAAGTGAAAGCTAAAGAATGAATTCTGCAGCAGGTGGCACAACTCAAAGAAGTGATCCAACAGCTTTAGCAGCGCATCGTAGACCTGGAACTTCGTACTGTGCTCGAGACCCCTCAATAAATCAGAGACCTAACAGAGGAAACTACTCACAATGTAGTTGGTAGAATGAAATATCTTATCTTGGAGTGCAAGTAGTTGATCTATAGGAGCGCTCAGACATATGAAAACCTCACAGAAAATCCAGAGTTACAAGCATTGGAGTCGTAGATCCAAGAAGCGAAGCAACATGCAGATATGTTACAGGCGCAACTAAAGGCCATGTCACCAGCCAAGAGAATGAAGAGGTTTCTAGAGAAACGCATGGCCCAACAACAGATCCACACGATCTAGACCAAAGTGATGGAAGTCTCTCAAAGACTTCAACCAGTGCAAGAGAAGGCATGCCAACTGTTCACTGAAGTTGAAAGCTAAGGAGTAAAACTTGAACAAGTTGTGAGGGCAAAAAAACAATGCCTAGAAGGACCAGTCAATGTTGCACTCATCCAAGAGTTCACTAAGAAAGAAACAATAGCATTGTAGCAGGTTGAAGCAGCTAGAGCCAAGCTCGAGGCATTCGAGGCAGAATTGCTTAGACCAGAGTGACTCGAGATGCATCACAGGTGAGTGTTGGGGGCTTGTTGGACCTTGACCAAGTTTTGAAGTTACTTGGTCATATTTACCGTTTTTGGGACTTTGATAACCTATCAAATATGGAGTTCCAGACAAAGTATATATCAAGGGATATCGGCCCACTTTCGGGTCCCTTTTTTGGTTTTGGGAATATGTAATGGGAAAGGGATTTCAGCCCGTGGGTTTACCCACACTTGGGCCCATTTTGTATGTATAAATATACATATAGGAATCTAGTAGGCAGGGGGGATTGTATTGTATATATGTGATATAGGCTAAGTGCCAAGAAGGGATCTGTGTGATCGAGAGCTTTGTGCATTTTGTATAGACTTGCAGAGCTTAGTGCAAGTCCCTGTGTGAATATATAGAAGGATTTGTGTTGAAAGGCAAGGAAGAAGGATCTAGCGGGTTGCACAAATCTTCTGTCCCATGCGAAGCAAGGGTTCCTATGGCTTTGTTGTTGTAACCGATTGGCCGACGATAATATAGAAGAAGAGTTTGTGGATGTATCCCTAGGGTGGGGGTGAACCACGTAAATCTGTGTTATGCTTTGTGCCTTGACTTCTTGTGCTTATCTCTGCTTTTGCTAAGTGATTTGATATATTTAGATGGATATATTTATGATTTTTCTAATTAGATAGGTATGCATAGTATATCTGATATGTATGAAGATACTTAGTGGTGAACTACTGGATTTGACCTGTTTACTATTGCTAAGTGCTAAGTTACCTTAGATATAAGTGACTACTTCGATGCTCTRTGCTATCTGCGAAGTATAATAAGGACTAAATATTGATTAATAATCRATGTTAAGTGCTCTATAAGTGATATAATAACATATTTGTGTCCTAGATAAGGTTGCAGACATTTGAGTCCTGCAACCACCCCTGCCTCTACCTCAGGTGAGACTTTATCTGCTTCRCAGGTTTTGCYGAAAGGGCCAGAAGTTAGGGTTTTGTTGGTGCGCTCTTATAGCATTGAACCCTGGGTCTGCCCCTGTGCCAACAGTTCCCAATATCCTCAYGTGAGATCGAAAACTCACCCAACGTTAATTTCCTTGTAAGTCATAATATATAGAATATGGTAGGGGCAATTATGTGCTATCGAAGATGCAACTAGCGATCAATTATGTCTTTCGAGTAATTCAACATGTGATCAATTTAAACTTTCTAGGCATGACCTCCCTCAAAATATGAGAAATCGAAGGGAGAAGGGTGTGCCTCAGCATGATAGGATCAATAGGTCCCCGATGTGTCTCTGGGGTGGTAAATAACATTGTAACAATAATCTATAATTTTAAAATTAAATGAATCACTAGTCACCCCAATCTCTTTATTGAAGCTAGATGTACTTCCATACAATCTAAATCCATGATTATATATAGATTACAAGCACTAATAAATCGAGTAAAGATAGCCTCCCTTCTATCTCTTCTATTATGAGTAGTAGGGACTACATGCTTAAAACAACCCATAGATTATGAGGTTTGGCCTAGCTACTGGAACATAAAAGAGCACAATCAAATCAACAATATTAAATATTACATCCTTGTGTAGTTTAAATATAATACCATAAATGAAAGTGAAATCATTAATAAGTGTAAGTTGAAATACTACAAAGATTTTATAAATCCTAATTTGGCTCATCAAAATTGATTTCTCATTACACGATTAAAGAACAAAATAAATATTGTCAAAATCAGGAGCAATTCTCACGAGTCATGATTGACTAACACATCAACACCATAGGATGAGTGAATTTGTAAAATTTGTGATAGTAAGAAGATATGTTCGGGATGAACACCATTTATTATTTTATTTATTTACCCTTAATAATATAATATATAGCTTTACACACTTCATAACTTAATTACTCTTCAAGTCTTCTTCACTCGTGAAAACCATAATGATCGTGGTTCTTTTGTTTCCACCTTGTACAAATATAGAAACAACATATCATCATCATCATCATCATTGATTTTTATTTCTCTGAAACCTTATTTTAAAAAAGTATAGTTTATACTTTTATATTTTATTTCTCTATAACCTTATTTTAAAAAAGTATAGTTTATAGTTTTATGTGAGAGACACAGGGAAATTAGAAAGGGAGAATAGTTTAACTCAAATTTTAAATTTATATAGAGGATAAAATCATTGTAAAATCTATTTAAAAAATTCAAGTTATATATATATATATATGTGTGTGTGTGTGTGTGTGAACATGTTTTGATTCACACTGTTCAAATTTTTTAAAGAAAATAATTATATTACAAGAGTACACACAAGTCATTATAAGTGCAATTTGAATTTTAGAAGTGGAAAGTGTGGGGCTCATCTATGACCTTGAAGGAAATAAATATTTGGAATATGATCAATGCATACTAATTACCACAAATAATGAGACGAATCCTCTAGCAGAGTTCCAAGGATTATCCATCTTAGAAAACAAAGTATTTCACAAAATCACAGTAATTGGTGACTCAATGATCATTATAATGGCACTTCATCATCAAAAGATTCTTTCCAATATACAACTCTCTAGATTTTGTCAATGTGTCCTTGTCGTGGGAGAGGATTTTGAATCCTTAACATTATTCCATGCCTTTTTCAATCTAAATTTAGAGGGAAATGGCCAAGCTAATCAAGGTGCCAAATTAGGGGAAGGGTTGGTGTGAAAACATTAGGGGGGTGAAATTAGCAAGGAATGGTCACCAACACACATTATATGTTGTGCATACAAGGGAGAAGAATAACTATCTACCACTGCCCTACCTTATTCATTCTTCACCTAGTCTAATTTATGGGAGGTACACTGTATGTCTAGGATTTTTTGTGCAATAAAAAATTAAAGTTTGAGGGGTTAATTATATAATAGAATGATTTTAAGGGAAAAGTGTTTTTTTAAGGAGAATAGGTTTACTCCACAACCAACTCCATGCATTCCTTTTTTGGTCATTCATCGACATAATGTGAGCATTCCCATGATGCATTGCCACTACAAGAATAATTATTGCCTCCTTTTTGACCTACAGGACTCAGGCAATGGATTAATGAAATGTGAGAAGGATATGTTATAATCTAGTGGGAATTTGAGTTATTGGACATTATAGTGGAATGGATAGGAGGATTTCAAGAAGTAGTTGAAGGAACAAAGACAAGTAAGGGATTAGTGAACTATTGACACAAGAGAGCACATTTTAAGCCTTTGTAAATGGGAGGTGTCTTGGGCCTTAATGATAGTAATGTGGGGTAAATAGGTTCAAATGGCCTCTGATATTTCATCCATTAAGTCTCTATTTCTAGAGAAAATAATGGCTCATCCCAACCTTGCCTTTGAATTTGTAGTTGTGCCTTTGCATCCTTTAACCCACTTGTAAATTATGAGGAGCATGTTGTTTCTCAGTTGGTTCAAGAAAATTTACTCCCACATGCCCATTTAATCACACAGACTACCACGACTATGGAATCTTAAGACCCATTTTCCCAACTAGACTAAGAGAGGATTCCCTTTATAAGAAATATCGATGTTTCTTGTTTTATTTAGATTCTCTATTTTTTGTGTTTTCTAGGACAATTTGTACATTACTTCACTTGTGGCATTATACCTAGGTGTTTATTGAAAAATTTTCATGTTTCAAATTATGTGGACTTATAAAACTCAAAGAACTAGTATGTCCTTTGATTTTATCCCCCATTTTGTAAAATTTCCAGTTGAAGCATTTTATAATACAAACTGCTTTCTTTTTTTGTGATAATTTTTTTTAATTTGAATGTTTTTATCTATTTTAAATTTTATATGTAGATGGTTTTAGACAGGAGGTCTCTAAGGATTATCAAAACTATAAGGTCGCTAAGGATTATCAAAACTCTAGATTTTACATATTTTCCAACAAAATGCCTTTGATTTTTTTCTTTATAAACATGCCCCTTTTTACAATCCCCCCACACAATTGAAACTTCAACCGTATTTATTTACATTTATACCACTAAGGAACGGTCTACATAAATCAAACTAAGTGTGATTTACTTATTGTTTTCTATAAGAGTTCTTATGGTGTTGAAATTTTTTTTACAACCAAGTACGTGAGAGATGTTGTCAAGTAACGTTATGTTACAATATGTGACAAAATAAAAAAAACTACTTATATACATATGTATTGACAACATATAAAAAATTAAACTAGTGTAGATGCATCTTAAACTCGCATCAACATCTAAAATTTAAACCAACGTAGATCCATTAAACCCATATCTATCAAGCACCGAGAGAGAACAAATTTATTGAGGTGACATTTTTTATTATTATTTAATATGAAGGAATTAATACATGACATGGAATTAAATGATTCTAGAAATAATTACACCCTTTGGGTACTTGATAGGTCCAGGTTTAAGATGGATCTACCCGGGTTATATTTTCCTAAAGATTTTCCAATCAAATGTTAGAATCCATGGTGTAATTATATGAGTATATTCAATGATAAAGGTTTGATAATGTAGGATGATAAAAGGTTGCTGAGGTAGGATGGATTGGAGATACAATTGTAGATTGTTTAAAAAAATGTTATATGGGTGGAACTAAGAGAATTAGAGGCTCTTCCTTTGATAGATGGTTAGGGCATATGGGTCATATGAATGAAATTATATTCGATGAAATATCCATCCCACCTTTTCATTTTGTCATTCGAATCATAAATATCAATCCCACCTTTTCATTTTGTCATTCGAATCATATATGTTTTTTAGAGCTATAAGTCCCATCCTAACACTTATGTTCAAAGATAGATTTTTCCAATCCCTATTGACTAATCTAAGCTATGTATAAGTCATTTTATTTGAAATTTTTGATGAATCTAGTTGCAAAGAAGAGTGTTTCAAATATCTCAATATTAAGTGATTATATGGTGATAATAAAATGGATAAAGGGGGAATATAGGATGACAAACTTGGTTTTAAGGACTATTTTTTAGGGAAGTATTAGGTTTCGAGATGTTTTTAATGACATCTCCTTCTACCATTTGTATCTCAATAATGAAGTTAATTCCCTATTTAAAGAATGTCTTAAGTGAATCTTGGTTAGTAGAGTGCAGGGATGGACAAGTGTTAAAAATGATTATTTTTCTAATTTTATAAATCTTAAAATACTCATTAAAATTAAACCTTGAGAGTGATAGTGATAGAAATTAAGTTTGCAGAAATAACATCACACACAGTTTTCCTACTTCATTAAAATGCATTATCTTAAATTTTTAAATCAAGTACTAAGGTATTTAAGTGATTGGATACCAAATCTTAACAATAATATCACTTATTTTATAAATTGTTATCATTTTTATAAATTTTAATATTTAAAAATAAATTTAAAATTTTATTATCACTCATTTTCATTTCAAAATCACCATAATATGCATATTGATTGAACAAATGATATATATAATAATAATAATAATAATAATAATCTAATTTTAAGGTCACAACCAAGCTAGACACCAAATTGTCTGTTACATTAATTTATAATTTGCATTTAATAAAAAAAAATAAAATTATAATAAAAATCAAAATGTTTAGTAGTTGTGAATGAACAACATTTCAACCAATAAGATGATCAACCCAAAGACAAAAATTCATTGATTCACACACACACACACAACCAATAAGATGACTAACCCAAAGACAATAATTCATTGATTCACAATACAAGTATATATACACATAACAAATAAGATCAACCCGACGACGACAATTCATTGATTCACAAAACACACACACACACACACACAAAATAATATGATCAACCCAAATACGATAATTAATTGATTTGCAATACATACATACATATATATATATATATATATATATATATATATATATATACACACATAACCAATAAGATAACCCAAAGATGATAATTCATTGAATCACAAAATAAATATATATACACATAATTTATTTTAGGGAAACCTAGGATAAATCTAAGATGATCAACCCAAAGAAGATAATTCATTGATTCACGATACATATATATATACACACATAACCAATAAGATCAACCCAAAGATGATAATTCACTGATTCACAAAACAAATATATATACACATAATTTCTTTTAGAGAAACCTAGGATAACTCTAAAGAAATATCTAGAACTAGGTTTACTAATAATAAACAAAAATATTTCTACAACTAAAATATTAATTAGCAGGAGTAATTACAATATTCCAACACTCCCCCTTAATTACCACTACTAACAATTCTAACACTAACCATTACAAATTTACATTGCTTCTTCAAGATTACAATCCTTACAAAATTCATAATATGATAGTTGGTTGGTTTAAGTCACAACTAGGCTTACAACACTTTAGATCAACTAAAATAAAACTTGTTTAACGTCCTTTAATTTTGCATGCTAGTGCAACTTGTCCTTAGCTCTATGCTCTACAAGTTTTTTCTTCCTTTTGCTTCAAAATTTATATTTTGCATACATTTTTTCCTTTTAGCTTCATCTTTCTCTAGTTTTCTTCTTCAATATTTTCTCATATTCTTTGTCTTCATTTAATTCTTCTTTCGTATCTTCTTGTACTTTAGTTATTGTTGATTGATGTTGGCCCTTGACCATGCTTGGACTTCGACAGGCTGGTCGAAGACCGAGCACCAGGCGAAGCGTAGAACGTGGGATCTCGTCCCCTTTTGCGGGATTTTTGGGTTTAGGGTTTATGTAACAGGTATGGGATGTCGTCCCATGGGTCTTGCCCATGTTTAGGCCCATTTTTAATGTATAAATAGAAATATAGGTGATGTAAGTAGAGAGATGTTGTGTGATGTTATGCTAAGTGAAAGTGATGTAAGTAGTTGGATCTATGTGATTGAGTTGGCTCTATGCCTATTGGGTACTGAGAACTTGTAGAGCTAAGTGCAAGTGACTGTAAGAAGAATTCGTGTTGTACCAAGATCAAGGAAGGAGGATCTAGAGAGGTGCGTATAGATCTTCTATCCTATGCGGAGTAGGTTGTGAGGCTCTGTGCATGTAAAGGGATTGAAAGAAGATAATAAAGAAGACGAAGAGTTGGTGGAAGTAGCCCCACGTTGGGTGTGAATGACGTATATCCTGTGTTATGGTTTTTTTGTGTGATTGATGTGATTTATGGTTAGTGATGACATCTTTATGTATGTTATATGCATCTGATATAGTAGCTTAGTGCTTAGTGATGTGAATGAATGCTAGATTTGATTTGTTTCTATGTGCTAAGTGCTTGGATGTGATAGATCTTGTTGAATATTGCACTTCTCCGTAATTAGGGTTTTTCCTACGATGTGAATAAAGGTTAAAGA
>ML808659.1:0-11749 GCA_009831015.1 Picea engelmannii | reverse complement strand
GGTCCTTCTGGGTATGAAACTTTATTTTAGATAGTTCTCTGATATTTCTTCTGTACAATGCCATAGGTCTGATCAAAATTGGATGTGCCGAGTGGAATTTATGGTAACTTCCTCACAACTTGCCGATTTTTGGCCTTTCCAGGAGATCTCATTTGTATAGCATGCCCCGCACAAAATAATTGATATCAAATTCGGAAACATGCACTCAAAATACTGCAGACTGTCCACGATCCAATGAAACCAGTCCCACTCAATTTGGATACTCTAGCAAGAAGTTATGATTTTTTACCTGGAACACCTTCTTGAGACTAGTCAATAGGACTAGTCAGATACCCTTTCTTACAGAAGGTGTACCTACAAATTTAAGATGATCCAGAAGCTGAAATTTTTACCATAGATACCTTACTAATTTATGTAAATGGCCTCTAGAGTTCAGGGTCTGAAAAGTTATAGAAATTTTTTTATAGCGACAATTCTGCAATGACTCATTTTAGGATGATTCCAAAACTCTATCTTTTACAGGCCGTATCTCCGAAATTATAAGGCCTCGGGAGATAAATTTTGAACCCAGAGTACCTTGATCCATCTACTAAATATCCTCCAAGATGTTCCTTCTGAAATGTTGTAGAAAACAATTTATAGAGAAAATTCCACGGTGTCTCAGATGTAGCAGCGAAACCCCAAGACCTTGAGCTCTGAAACCATATGTTAAGAACCAAATATCAATATAGCATAGAAAAACCTTAGGAAAAGTAATAAACGCCTTGAAAAAGAGATAATTTCTGATAATGAGACTCTTCGAGGGGGAAACCTCCTTTTACCCCACTTAAATGTTCAAGTACAAGATGATTCAAAATGAAAATGTCTCCTTGGTATATATAGGAGACTAGGAGGTATAATTACAACTAATGGCCTAAAGCCGACATAAATAAAATAACATTACTAATATAATATGCCCCAATTAAGGGCTAATGAGCCAATATTAGGGCTTAACAATGATGCACCCAATAGTATTAAGAAGAAAAAGAAGGAAGAGGTACAGGAACTGAACAACGCATCAGAGGAGACTGAATTAGATTCACCTGAAGGGGGAGGAGGTGACGAAGTAGAAAAAGAAGAGGAAGGAGGGGAATAAGACAAGCATAAATCGGGTGAAGTAACATCGCGTAAATATCCCCTGATAGAGATAGAGACATCCAAGAAAAGAAAGGTTTCTCCAAAGAAACCATCATTGCGGAAGAAGTCACGAGCCACTAAACCTCCATTTCAAACTGTACTCACGGTGGATGACATTGACCTCATCATTTCTGATGTATCAGATACCTCAAAGGACATTTTGCAGTGAAGCGAAGCCAAACATGAGACAATGTTCGACAAGATCGAAGCATATCTCAAAGGGGTACAACAGGCTCTCTATTCTAACTGCGGAGTGTCTATTACACCACTTCCATCAGAAGGAACATAGCTGGAAGATGAGCCTGCCCAACTACGTAGAATAACAAATGCGACAGAAGCTTGCCTTCATCGTGTCCAGGAAGAAAACGAGCAGGTGACAGAGGCATTGAAGAAAGAAAAAGATGAAGCCATAGAGAAAAGTTGGGTTGCACAACAAGAAAAAGATGACCTCCAGGTGAAGTTTGCAGAGGATAGAGCATAGATCTAGAAGGAGAAAGAACAGTTGCTCATGGAGCAGATGGGAGTTAAAGAAGAAGTCATTAGAGAATTTCTCTCTATGACGAGCCTAACATAGATGGAAGAAGAAACAACTGAGATCCAGGTGGGGAAGCTCGCTGAATTCATTTAGCAGCTCCAAGCAAGAGTGGCAGAATTGGATTTGAAAGTAGTTCCAAGCAATCTGAAAGAAGTGCAAGATCAGAGGGAAGAAATTTCTCGGAGTGCAGTCAAAAGATTCAAGGCATTGGCCTTAGAATGAAAAAACTCAGCATTCAAGGTGCGCATACCTATCATCACCTTGCAGAGGACCCATAACTAAGGACATTGGAGTCACAACTCCATGAGGAAAAGCAATAAGAAATAATAGTGCAAAGACAATTGAAGCCACTGTTAGCAGTCGAGAGGATGAAAAGGTCCCAGGAACAATGCATGATTCAACAATAGGTCCAAGCCATCCAGAGTAAAGTCATGGAAGTGACCCAGAGGCTCCATCTAGTGCAGGATGAAGCTTGCACACTTTTTGAGGAGATTGAAGGACAAGGTGCATAGCTAGAACAAGTGGTCACCATGGTGGAACAACGCTTGGAAGGACCTGTGATTGAGAAATTTATTCATGAGTTCGTCGAGCAGGAGGCTCTGGAAAAGCGGTACATCAAGGTAGCTCGAGCTAACCTCGAGTCCTTTGAGGCAGAGTTACCCACATCAGAGTGACTTGGGATGAGTCACAAGTGAGTGTTGTGGGCATGTTGGCCCTTGACCAAGTTTTGGAGAAACTTGGTCATGTTTGACCTTTTTTGGGACTTCGACAGGCTGGTCGAAGATGGAGTGCCAGGCGAAGAGGAGATTATGGGATCTCGTCCCCTTTTGCAGGATTTTTGGGTTTAGGGTTTATGTAATGGGTATGGGATGTTGACCCATGGGTCTTGCCCATGTTCAGGCCCATTTGTAATGTATAAATATAAATCTAGGTGATGTAAGTAGAGATATATTGTGTGATGTTATGCTAAGTGCAAGTGATGTAAGTAGTTGGATCTATGTGATTGAGTTGGCTTTATGCATATTAGGTACTAAGAACTTGTAGAGCTAAGTGCAAGTGACTATAAGAAGGCTCTGTGTTGTACCAAGATTGGGGAAGGAGGATCTGGCGAGGTGCGCACAGATCTCATGTACTATGCGAAGTAGGTTGTGAGGCTTTGTGCATGTAAAGGGATTGAAAGAAGATAATAAAGAAGACAAAGATTTGGTGGACGTAGCCCCATGCTGGGGGTGAACCATGTATATCTTGTGTTATGGTTTCTTTGTGTGATTGATGTGATTTTTGCTTAGTGTTGTCATCTTTATGTATGTCAAATGCATCTAATATAGTATCTTAGTGCTTATTGATGTGAATGAATGCTAGATCTGATCTGTTTCTACATGTTAAGTGCTTGGATGTGTTAGATATTGTTGAATATTGTGTTGCTCTATAATTAGGGTTTTACCTGCGATGTGAATAGAGGTTAAAGACTAATGAATGTTAACTTCTAAGTGATCTGTTAAGTATTGTGATCACATATCTTTTTCCTAGCTAGGTTGTGGACACTTGATTTCTTCAACCCCCCCTGCCTCTACCTCAGGTGAGACTTCATCTGCTTCGCAGGTGTTGCTAAAAGGGCTGGTAGTTAGGGTTTTGTTCATGCGTTGTTGAAGCGCTGAACCCTCGGTTTACCCTTATGCCAACAATTGAACATTTTTGTAAACCTCTGGAAGATAAAAAACATTTTCATTTTTTTTTTTTATCTCCTCTTCCATTGCCACAACAACTTCAACAACTCTGATGGTTTCCTTCATTTTTTCAGTTCCTTCTTTTGGTGCAGTTATGAGAGTTTTTCCATACCCACTTTCATCCATGGATGATTTTAAGGATGAAAAATTATTTTAAAATGTAGAAACCTTGGCGAATCTTACTAATCCTTCATATGCCAACTATAAAATGTTTGGTGATATTTTTGTAAAAATATTCAAATTTCTAATGATTTTATATAGTTTGTATAAAATTTTGGCGATTTTTAAGGTAAAATAATTTTATCCTATAGAATTTGGGTGAATCATTTTTAGAATAGCGAATCATTTTTTGGGAAAAAACATGGAAAATTAGCCCATGAGCGAAATTTATCCCCTAAAATCATCCTTGCTTTCATCTCCATCATACTCGGGCTTTGAAAGCCACTTCCCAAGAAATATTAATTCAACATCATAATCAAATTCAAAATTCATTGTAGCCTCATTCATGTCTTCAAAAACTTCCATTGCTAGATTCTCCTTACTTTTTTATATTACTATGAACGTAGTTTCATTTTCATTTTCAAATTAAATTTCATCATCTTCATGTGCATCTATACAATGGGACATTCTTTACCAGGCTCATGTTTTGAATCTCATACAGAGAACTACCTTTTTCTTCTGCAATTTCTTCAACAAAATTCTCTGCAGTGTTCAAAACCATGCTACAATCTCCATGTCTTGTTTATCTTCTTATGCTTCAACATGTTCTTCCAAAACTTCTCCAATTATTTTTGTAATGTCAAAAATAGTCACTTTATAAACAACTAAAACACTTGTGACTCATCTTGATGTTGATTGGTGTTGCCCCCCCTTTCACTATATTCCATCTCCATAATGTCCCAAGCTTCTTTGGATCTAGTTGCTACTACAATTTTGGGAAGAATGTTGTCACCAAGCCTTGTTGAATGAGAGACAACTCTCTTGCATCATCCTTATTTTTTGATATGTTATGATCCTTCTGATATTGAATTATGGTCTCATAGGATACTTGATTTGAGGGTTCTTCAAACCATTCACCACAATATCCCATAAATCTTCTATAGGTAGTTTAGTTATCATCTTAATGGCCCAAAAATCATAATTTTTACCAAAGAAAAATCAAATACACGCTGATAACTCAAATTTTAATCAAATTCACCACAAAATGTCAATCCCCTATCTCTAAGTTTTCTATCTGGAGGATTTTTACATTCTACAGTTTCTTCCTTTGCTTATGAAAAATTGAGATTGCGGCTGTGTGAGTTTGCTACTCCATACCTTAAGTACTTCTCTCTCTTTATTTATCTCTTTTTGTTTACATCTTTACCATTTTTTAAAAATATTTAGTTTCCCCCCGTTTTTAAATGTATTGGTTCCTTTATTATTTCCTTTTTTAATTTTTAAAATGGAGCATAAAAACCTTTATATATTCCACACATAGTTTTTACTTCACATTGTTTGCAATAACTTTTAGATTAGGATACCACTAACAACAAGAGATGTCACCGCTCTGGTTGGAAAACAAATATTGACTGTACCAATTGTTGGTCCTAAAGTCTGCACCTAACTACTAAAGGGTAGACCTAGGCCACCTCAAGTTTTGAAATGGTTGGTTTTTTGGTTATTTGATTTTGTTGGTCAGTTGGAGGGTTGGTTTACCAAGACAAGAACATGGTTGGGTTGGAAAACTCATATGGAGGAGGGTCATCCTTGGATGGTGGCACACAAATGACAGACAAGTGAGATAATAGAGGAAGGAACACGAGGAAACAAAAAACCACTCAATGAAGAATTTGTTGTAAGAAATTTGATACTTAAAATATTATTTCAAGGCATTAACCATGTATCAAAAACACAATTAATCCCACAGGTTGCAATAGAAAAAAATCTTCACCAAATAATTAGTTGTTTTACAGGTTGCATATCATTAAAGACAAGTTACACAGTAACTGAAGGAAATGAGATGTATTTGCATAAATAAAAAAACAACTATATTCAAGATAAGATAAAAACACATGTAGATTTGGACACAAACACACTGTTATCAAGAGTATATTCACTAGGTAGAGAGATTTAATCCATGCATAGAATAGGTTCAACCAATTTTATGTATTGATATTCTTTTCCAAAATACCGAACCCTCAAAACATACAAAAATGGCATATTTATCAAAGTTGTAGAGGCTCTTGTCCATCTGGAACTAGGGCTTAACTCTACAGTATTAGTTGAAGAACAACTTATTAACTTAACTAAATACTGTTGGAGTATAGTAATTTATACTTCGGGCTTGAATTAATAGAAAAAGAGTGGTTCATATCACACATAAATGACCACTTATTATGCCTTAATCTAAAATAGACTTTCAATTAAACAACTAAAAACTGCTACTAGCAATAAAACTAGATTGATGCATTGGATGGAGTGAACTGAACTCTGACACAAATTGACTAGGAGTGAAAAAACTAAGTTCTGTATCGAGCACTAGTGCCCATGCGTACTGTTGGAGGCTACTGGGAGATAAATGGGTGTGTTTTCATCTTCTTCAAGAACTCCTTCAAATTATCTCCTTTAGAAAGAAGCAAGTCTTTTGGTGCTTCTTCTGGAGTCTTTGATATTTCTTCTACAGTCTAGAGTACAGTTTCTTCAATTCATGGTTATGGTGTTGCAAGGTCTGGACTTGCAGCTTCATTTTATGCACTTGTTGGTTGTCATCAACCTTCTTTGTTTTGACCTCGATTTGTTTCTCCATTTCTTTCTCTGTGCTAAACTTGTTGTGTTCAGCTAGTGCTATGCTTCTAGTTCTCATACTATAATTGTGTATAAATACAGGTCTTTCCCTTTAGTTCCTTTAGTGGACCCCTGAACTCCCACAGTGTTAGGTTTATCTTTTGGTTTGATGTCTTGAAAATTGTGGCAAGGATCCCCTGCATGTGGCGAGGTGCCAATAGAGTCTTTATTGGGATAAAATCCATAATATTGTATTCCCTATTGACTGGAGTCTAAAGGATACTCCTTTTTCACTATCACAAATGGTGTTTCTATAGCCTCATTGTCACTAGATTTTGATTTTTCTCTTTTCACTGTCATACCATTTAACACATTGATTGTCATTTCCTCCATGCTGGAGAATTTGAGACTATCATCATCCTCGATCATAGTCAAAAGGGGGTCCTTTAGTGATGGTTTGAACAAATCTTTGGAGTTCAACCTCATCTGATTCGTAATTCTAGTCTTTCTGTTAGGCTTTCTTAGAAATTCATTGTTTTTCTCTCCCTTCCTTTTCCTGTCTTGTTTGGATGGAGGAGATGTTTTAGGTGGATATTCTATAGGAACAACCTTCTCTTTAATTACTTCCTTTCTGCATGAACCAGGTCCAATTTTCCCTCTCATTCAAGTCACAAGATTATTAGGTTGCTGCTCGATGGGGGTTTTCTGGTCTTCCTCTGAGTGGTTGGATGACAAAGAATTTTTTGGCATCTCTAGTGTAGGTGGGTGCATGCTGGAAGATTTGACACTCTTGTTTTATTTCCCCTTTCTTGTAGACGATCTCAATTACATGCGGGGAGAATCCTCTATGGGGGTTTTTGGATTTTTTGTTTTAGGGGGCGTATTTCTCATTTTAGGGCCTTTCCCTTTACTTACTGCAGTTTGGATAGGATTCATCAAGCTCCTAGGATATGAAGAAACCATAACCTCCTCACTTGCATCACCTTCATTTTGTGAATCGGGGACTTGCTCATATTCTCTCAATCCCACAGACTTCAAGAAATAGTCCCAGGGAATTTCCATTTCCTCCAGAGAAAAATTTACCAACGATTTAATCAAGCCATGATGGTAAAAAATTCTATGGGCAGATTCAGGGTGACCTTGAACCCTCTTGGCCATTTTGGTTAGACTTTTAAGAAGGTAGTATGGTAAATTAAGCTCTCTGTCTCCACTTAGATGCATAAGAAAATGAAGGTGATAGCAGTGAATAATGTTGAATCGACCCTCACCTGTGATACATATTTGTACCGTTGTTAGGGCCCCTTTCCATTCATCCTTTATCCACACCACAAGGATTCCTTGGCTCCATTCAGAGTCTTGGTTCTCAGGAACCAGAAAATTTTTGTAGAGATCAAGAGGCATCTTTCCTTTCTTGAACCATCGTTCCCCACAAATAGGGAGAGTGCAAGATGCTCCAATGAAATGTTCTATGACATGAATTCGGGTATCTCCAAGCATGTTCTGGAAGCCATCGAATATCTGCATGAATAGCATGGCCAAGCCTATGCCGTGTTCTTGAAATGCACACATGAAATCATACCATCCAACCTTTACAATGATTTCTTGAATTTCGGGTATGGCTTTGAACAATTCCAGGCCCTGTGGCTTGGTTCTGTTCAATTTCCATCATTCTCGAGGAGGAACCATGCTGGGAAAAGTAGCTTTGATGGCGATAATTCAATGAACGTGGATTCCTTCATATCGAAACCGATTCCTATGTTTTGTAAACCCTCTGTTCAAGATATAATGGCCATGATGAACTGGTACAGTTCTTGTTGTGCTGCTTATATGTTTAGTATAATGCACTCATTAATTATCAATATGGGATTCGTAATCAACAGAGTTACAAGACACTAGTAAGAAAGGTAATTTCTAATGTCACAAGTATAGAACTAAGCTAGATTATGCATGCTGGAAACAAATAAAAATAGCAAACTGCAATGCACTTTGGTTGTCGTTCACAGAGAGGCTATCTAATCCATTATAGCACATGCAAGTATGATATGGAGTTGGTTTGACATATCAACTCTGCTATCTTGCCCAAAAAACTAACTATGCAATCCACACTTCTCAAAGGGAAAATCACACATCAATCATCAAGACATAGCATGGGTAGTTCAATAGTCAATATACTGAGTATGCTGTGGTTCACAATGTGTTGTCGTGAACTTCACTAGTTCTCCTTCAAATATGCCTGACTATTGCTGCCAATGTTCATGTCTATAGAACAAAATCAAATTCATAAAAACATAGCATATGCAAAAATAGGGCGAGTAAAGATCTATAAGCAATCATATAATGGAAATCCTAGTCTAAGTTGTATTGCTATCATCTAACAGAGTTAAAGCTTCAACTAATTTAACATTTACACTATTGAAAACAAATGCTAATGCTAATCTATGAAGATGCTAACCTTTGTTGGGTGTTGGGCCCTTGCCACTTCAACAGGTCAACTACTGAAGTCTATAGTAAGCTTGTTTTCAACCCACACATTACTCTTACTCAAATCTCAAAACATAAAATCAAACTTTTGTTAACAACTCAACTCATATTCAATCATAGACAATCAAGACATGGAGATAAATGACATTCTTCTATTAGTCTTCACTCAGAATATGTTCTGTAATATCACACGCTACTTCACATGTTGGTAATATGCTAACTCTCCCTCCACCATCCTTTCCACGACTACTTAAACAGTCTTAGTCGTGAAACATAAGGAGGTGAAGTGATTTGCAAATCAGTCAAATGTTTAAATTTAATTATTCGGTTACATATTTTATCTTCATCCTCATGACACGAAGTGCATGAGGATGAGTCAATCAACAAACTATTCTAACATACCTTTGCTAAAGCAAATAAACATCCACCAATATTCTTTGGCGATTTGGAGCTAAACTTAGTACATTTGGCTCTCTATATTGGTACCAGATCATGACAGGTAGATGGTACCGGATCACAACAGTGCACAAATAGTAGTACTAGATCACGACAGTCCACGACCATTGGTACAGGATCACAACAGATGAGATTTAGTACCAGATGCATTTGGTACCGGATTCAGACAGTGGCAGTCTTGGTGCACAAGTACCAGATAGCTGAGCTGGTACATGAAGGCTAGATTTATCTAGAGGTCAAAGATTATACATGGGAAATTGAAGCATTAGTACATGAAATATCTAATTCCCTATCTCAATAAACCTCAAAATGCATGAATTAACCATATTTTATCTTATGACCTTATCAATGGCTAATGGTAGCGTTCTTGTCATTCACCCAAACTTAGTTAAGACAAAAAGGTATAGATGAAGAGTATAATAGGGTAATGGGAATGTCAATTTTGGGTCTCAACATTCCCCCATGCCAAAATCATTGCATGTCCTCATGCAACTGAAAACAAACCCAATTTTTTTCAAAAATTGAGATTGTGTTCTTTACTTTGGTGGATCAATGATATTGTTGGTTGAGGCCTCTTCTTTAAGCTCCCTTTTTATGATCCTAATGTATTGTAAGAGTTGTAGTACCTTCTTGATCTTGTTAGAAGTCTCTTCATGGTCGTGTTGAAGTTGTTGGCTAGTTTCTTTCAATTGCTCATTTTCCTTTTTGATATACCTCTCCAATAGTTGGTATTCCTTCACTTCTTGTTGGAGTTCCTGATTTTGTTTTGCAGTTCCCCAATCTTTTTCTTCATTTGTTCTTTTGTTAAGGCCTTTGTTGATTCCATCGTTTCTATCTAGATGCATTCTCTTTCCTCGACTTCCTCCCCCATCCCACATAAAGTAATAGTGGCTTGTTCCTCGGTCAAACTAGGGATGTCATCTTGGACTGATAAATCTTCAGAAGGGGAGGTAAAATCGATTGGATCTTCCTGTGTATGAGGACTGACGATTGTTTTTCCTTTCTTTTCCATGCTCCTCGTGATTATTTTACAAAGAGGTACCAGATCAAGGGTGTTCACAGGCTTCATTTTCTTCTTTTCTAATTGTGAAATGGTGACAAGGGATTGTTCCATAGTCTATTTACTTTTAGTTTCTTAGCTATGCTTCCTTTTCTTCATCACTTTGTTTGATGGCCCTTTTTCTCAACTGCCACTATTGAAGTCTCCTCTACTAATTTGTTTTTACCTTTTGATTTAGAGCTTTTAAAAGTCTTATTGACCATGGAAGAGATCCTTTCTTTTTCATGTTGGCTCACTTCCCTAGATGATGGTGGAGTTGTCTTATCCTTCTTTCCCTTTTTCTTTTGAGGTTCCTTATTTTTCTTTGGAGCATGTTGGGTTTCCTCCACAAGTTTGTTTTCTGTGGGAAGGTGTTGAGTGATAATGGTTTTCAAACTAATCCTTTTTTTCCTAAGTTCATGTAAAACTAGCATTTTAATGAGACCTTGATGGTAAATGCTAGTCTTCTCAGTTTTGGATAGGGATTTAACACCTCTTACCATTTTGTTCAAACTCATCCATAGGAAATATGGGAAATCAATTTCAGGGCCTCCTTCAATGTGTAATAGAAGCCTAAGATGATATATGAAGGTCACAACATACCTACCCTGATAAGTGACGAATTGTTGAAGCCTAGTAATCATTGGATGATACTCTTCCTTGATATAGTTCCCAGGGATCCCTTTTTTCCAGTCAGGGTACTGATGGTCTTCTTTCAAGAATTGTTGGCACATTTCCTTGTTGATTCCTACACCTTTGAAGTATTTGGATCCTCTATTAGGTAATCCCATGACCTCCCTTAAGGTTGCTTCATTGATTGTCAGTTGTAGATTGCCTATATGTGCAATCTCTCCATCGTAACCCTGAATAAATTTGTGAGATATTTTCTCATGCCAGCCTGTGAATTTTTCCAGAAATGGCATCCATCCTGATCTAGCATATTTTTCTTGACATAATTGGAACTCCTCGGTTTCTCTATAAATTTGGAAGACCGATTCGTGTCTACTAATGACCATCGTTATAAGTTGCGAGAAAAGGATCAGGTTGTAGCACAAGGGTTTAGTCAATTGATGAGGGTAAGGGTTTGGTACCGGAGAGGAGTAGGCTCGGGACTGGAGAAATCTCATGACAAGGGAAATATGTTGATGGTGTTGATAATGTGAATGGTACGTTTAAGTAAGGATGCCACAAGGAAAATTTATGACCAGGTGAGGCTTATCTGGATGGCTTCGCCACCCAGATAAGCCATTTCATTTCTACCTGTTACTGTAATGATGAGGACAAGACGTTGGGTGTCAAAGCATCATTTTGGGATAGGTGATTGGACTTTCAGGTGGTGAATTTGATGTTGGATCATGGTTCATGACATAAGATAGGTTCGTGAATTGCTTAAGGACAAAATATATTCGTGGCTTATCATTACTAGACATACTTCATATTTTGATGTGATTTTTCCCTTAACCATGTTCGAGTGCTATGAGAGGATTGATTAAGTTTAGGCATATGAGTATGAGGGATAGGTGCATGGTTTTAATACTAAGGTCATAAGATATAGTATATATTTTCATA
>ML808658.1:117453-130815 GCA_009831015.1 Picea engelmannii | reverse complement strand
AGGAAGGGGTAAGTGGCCAATATGACCAGGGTGATACGCCATTGCTCGATGAATGCAATTATAAATGCAGTCACAACGAGCGACAAGTTTTGCAGTAGAATGGCCCCACGGTCTACCACCAAACTTCTCACTAATGCTGCGTCCGACGCCAACCGAGAAGACACCAGGCCGCTGTTATTGCTGTTATCATCGAACCACCCCACTTCATTTCGCAGGATTGCTGAGACAATTACAATTTTCAAAGTGTTGAGAAACTAGAATGACCCCAATATTGATGAAGCACCTAGAATAACAAAAAAATTCAAGATGCAAAACTCAATCGTTTTGGACTCTCAGCTAATATAAATTTTGAAACATCTGTGGGTAGGGAAAATGTTCATGTGTGAAAATATATTAAGTACCTAAAAGAATCATAAAGATATCAAGAAGAGAAGCTCAATCTTTTGGACCCTCAGGCACTTCAAGGTCTGTATCTTTTTTTTTTTTTTTTCTCTCTCTTCTTCTCAGTGTAGTAGATTGATTATCAACATATAGATCTTTAAAGATCAACTTAATCAGTTGAACCATTTGCCAAAACCATGATTAACTCAATCAGTTGAACCATTTGCCAAAGCCATGCTATGTTACAAGTTCATATCTGATGAAGTCCCAGATAAAGATTGCACTTTTACACTCATAGTTATGCTAATAAATTTGATATCCTACGTGGAATGTTTGCAGCTGCTGTTTTTCATTAAAGGATGCAATTCTCACCTGCGAACATCATCTCCCTCACACGCAATGTAAGACGTTCGCCCATTACTGCGAAGTTGAGATGTTCCACCACATGTGCAAAGATTGTGAGAACAGCAGCAGTGCAAAAAAGCAAGCAGATTTTGCGTATTTCACTTTGGGTGTAACCGTAATCTCCACTGTAGAGGGACACCATTCCTTGAGTGACTCCCAGGGCAAACAAAGGTATTTGGGCTCCTGCAAATAATGCTCCCGACATACCAATGACACCGCGCATCCAATCTGGGGCAGTCATTTTGACCAATCGAGTAAAAGAAACTCTCTCAGGTTTGCCCATCTCGTTCGTCTCTGAACCAAAACGCCTGGAAAATGCTCCCAATGATGACTCCTTGTCTGATGCTCCGAAACTGAATGTTCTTCGCGAGATAGAGCCACCACCTCCTCTTGAAACCATCATACTGCAAGATTCCAACAGATAACGTAGGGTCAGCTCATGAGCATTCAAGCAAGCATAAAATCTGAATAAACTAATCTTGTAGCAAAAGATCCTCTTTTTTGCTTCAAATCTGATAAGAAATCCACAAAAATTTTAATAAACAATAGACAATAAACACACAACATTGTTGCATTGATTACAATATATGCTAAGATATATATTGATTACAATATAAGCTGAGATATATACCATCAGATCAGAATGCATTTAAGTTCCGACTGTATATATCCCAACTTATATTGCTGGGTGAAGTTAATAAATACTCAACAGTATTGCATTATATGCTGGATATATATATCATCCCTTTGATAGTATATAACCCAACTTATATTGCATTTAATGCAACATTGCTGAGTACAAAATGCACCCTTAAAAATTATCAGAGGGATGTCAATGAAATGATCCCACCCACACCTTTTCTGATTAGAGATCTGCAACATCTTTACATATTGCTGGATTAAATCAATAAGCACTCAACATTGATTGTATTATATGCTGGATATATACTATCCCTTTAACCCTTTATTGCTGGATGAAATCAATAAACATTCTAAACATTCAACAGTGTTGCATTGATTGCATTATATGCTACTAGATATATACCATCCCTTTAACCCTTTAATGGTATATAACCCAACTTATATTGCATTTAATGCAACACTGCTCAGTACATAATGCTTGCCTAAAATTATCAAAAGGATGCCAAGACCATGATCCCACCCACACCTTTTCTGACGAGAGAGGGACGGACCCTCTGCAACATCTTTACTCGATTCCTGCAATTTGACAAGGGCTGCATATGCTCCTCCCTCATTGGACATCAGCGTTTTATGATCGCCACTTTCCACAATTTTACCATCTTGAATTACTGCTATAATGTCTGCGTTTATTATAGTGGATAAGCGATGAGCAACTACTACTGTTGTCCGCCCAACCATGACGCGATCAAGAGCTTGTTGCACACTTTTTTCAGATTCTGAATCCAAGGCACTGGTGGCCTCGTCCAGGAGGAGGATCGATGGATTTTTAACTATAGCTCTAGAGATTGCTATTCGCTGTTTCTGTCCCCCAGATAATTGAACCCCTCGTTCACCAACCTGCAAGGTGAAGGATGATAATCAGCATTAATTGGGTGGAGAGAAACTAGGTGCTCTACAGCCCAGGTGGGGGAGATCCTATAATGCTTCTGCCTGTGTGAAACTTGCTCTTGGAACTTTTTAAAATCTCTCTAGGGTTTAATATATTCTGGGTTAATATGAATCTATCCGTTGACTATGACATGTAAATTCCTTGAACAATTAGATTTGGAGATTTTTTCTTGTAAATCACCTGTGTTTCATAGCGATCGGGAAGATTATTTATGAAAAGATCAGCATCTGATAATTTTGCAGCCTCCGTTATTTCTTCCATGGTTGCGTCACCCTTGCCATAAAGTATGTTCTCCCGAATGGTCGTTGCAAATAATGCAGGTTCTTGACTTACCAGACCAATCTGCCCCCTCAACCATTTCAACTCCAAGCTTTTAATGTCATGTCCGTCCAATTTAACCTGACCTGTCAAAACAATAAAAATATATCTTTCCCATATTGATATCGACTACAAAAAGGTAAAAAATATAAAACTTGTAAGGCTAGTGGGCAKTACCTGAAATTGGGTCATAGAAGCGCTCAATGAAGGAGATAACAGTGCTCTTCCCAGATCCGCTGSCACCCACAATGGCAACTACCTTCCCCGCTGGAATACTGAAACTCAAATCCTCAAATATGATGACATCTGGACGAGATGGATAACTGAAGCGCACGTTTCTTAATTCAAGGTTTCCCCTAACGTTCTGTAGTCTGCTGCCTTTACCAGAGCTCGACTTTCCAGAAGAACCTCGATTTATCATCTCAAAAATAGAATAAGCAGCACCTTGTGCCCGTCCGAATGCACTTATATCTGGCGCTGCTTGTCCAAGAGACCTGCACAAACTCTTCAGGCTAAGTTCTCATCACCTAGCAGTGGAAAAAAATTGAAATGAACAACTAAAACAGAAGCACTTAATTGGGCATGGAGATTTGAGTTCACCCATAAGACAAACAGGCTAGGTCTATAACACTACCAAATAATAACTTTATTGCAGGTTGAATCTGACATAGCTTTGAGATAAATGAGATGATAGATCAAGACTTTGAACCTAATTTTTTTATTTTTTTTGTAATTCTCCATATGGTCTTGTAGATCAATCAGGATTTAGAGTGGACTTAAATAGAAAAATTTCTATTTTATAAAGACACCTGATTAAAAATCCCCGTGGAAATGGTAGAATTGTTGTCAAATTATTACTTACAATCCACTGATGACAACATTGAGCATGGTGGTGAATGCTTCCCCGCCATCTATTACCCCATCGTGTACGATACGACTTGTGTACCAGAGCAGCAACGCCCAGGACAAGAACAGCAGGCTGTGCATGGATCCCAGGCCCAGACCTTTAGCTATTCCACTCTTCTTTCCAATCTCATATGTTTCCTGCAGAGCATTTTTGTATGAACTAACTGCCTTGTCCTCCCCAACGAATGCATACACCGTCCGCAAATTCCCAATTACCTGCTCTCTTCATTAAGGGGCAATTCAGTGATCTAATAGCATAATCAAAGTAAAGCAAATGTATAGAAAACTATGCTGCCAGAAACAAGGATCGCAACAAGAAACAAAAATTCACCAGATTCTGACTAATCACTACGGTGTTCAAATAGGGATTATTTATTCTTCCTATAAGTTGAGGCATACTGTTTTCTGACAAAGGCAGTAACGTTAAAAAAATTCTGCGCTTTCGGGATAACTTTTATCTGACCTTTTATCTGACATTTTTCTGATTCAGGAATTTGTCACTATTCGCACTGTAAAAGTGAATGTCAAGTACAAAACAAAAGAACTAATTTGCAATAAAAACAAGAACCACTTTCTTAATATTACTTAATAAAAACAAGAATCACTTTCCACAATCATGGAATTTACCATAACAACTCATTTCCAATTAAAAAACACAACTTTTTACCATTACTAAGTTTACAATAAATACAAAGACCACTTTCCTATTATTGCTTGAATAAAAACAAAATCACTATTCATAATCATGGCCACTTGCTATCTTTTTGACAAAAAAAAATTGGACAATGATTTGAAAGTGATTTGTTATGTCAGAACAAGAACCACTTTCTATAATCATGGAACTTTCTACAATCATGGAATTTACAGTAAAAACAAAACGAAAAATTGGACAATGATCCCAAAGTGATTCACTCTAAAAACCCAACATGACAAAATAGTGGAAGTAATTCAAATTTCTACAATTGAAAACAGGTTAAAATTAAAAACATATTTCATAACAAAAGATTGCAATACTGAAAATATCAAAATGTTTAAAAAGTTGCAATATTTGCTATCAATTGAGTATAATTTGGATGGTTGTGAGGAATGATTGTTATGCTCCTACCCAGTTTAATTTCCTAAAAAATAGGAAAAATAAGTGTTGTTATAATGGCTTCTAGCCTATATGTAATGGAAAGTGAAAGTTTCATTTGATTAGTTGAATATAAAAAAACTGCTTTCTCCAAAGACAAACAAATTCACTATTGAATTTGAATTTCTAAACGATAGATTTCTCCACAGAGAAAAAAAAATCACTATTGAATTTGAATTTGTAAACGATAGATCAGCCAATAATCAAAACGATAGATCGGCCAATAATCAAAATAATTGACTAATTTTAGGATTCCATATCAGTTGATGGAGAGAGCGCCAGAATCCTTGACCAAGAATTTTGAGAAAGGCACCTACATGCTCGTCACTCTAACTCGGTGGTCTGCCTATCGTCGTGATAGAAAGCAAAATTTTACTGAATCCACACAAATCTTTTGGGAGATTACACAGTTCTCTTTATAGATTGGACTTCACTGAACCCACACAAGCCTTATGGGAGATTACATAGTTCTCTTCACAGACTCTGAATTTCACTGAACCCACAGAAGCCTTTTGGGAGATTGCAGTTCTCTTCACAGATTGGACGATATGATAGATCAGCTCATAATTGAAGTTATTGACTAATTTTGGGATTCCATATTGTTTGATGGAGAGGGATCCATAATCACTGAGGAATTTTGAGAAACGCTCCCACATCCTAGTCAGTCTCTAACAACGTCATCTGCCTGTTGTCATGATAAAAGGAAAATATTTTTCACTGAACCCACACAATTCCCTAGGGAGATTACACAGTTCTCTTCACAGATTGGGTGATTTCGTTCATATGCCAATGAACTAGTCAAATACTAGCCACGAGAGACCAGCCGAGATCGTGAAAATGAGCATTGTTTTCAACACCACCAGGATTTAGAGGAACCGAGTTCCTGAAAATGAGCTTTGTTTCAACCCCACCAGGGTTTGAATCCTCTAAAAAGTGAAAACTAGGCATCGTTATAGCACCACGAGTTTTGAGTCCTCAAAAAAGTGAAAGCAACGTGTTGTTACAGCCCCAACGGGGTTTGAACTTTGAATACTCAAAAAACTGAAAGCTAGGCGTTGGTATAGCCCCACAAGGTTTGAGTCCTCAAGAAAGTGAAAGAAGAGCGTTCTTACAGCCCCACAAAAGTTTGAATCCTCAAAAAAGTGAAAGCTAGACGTTCTTACAACCTCTCAAGCTTTGAGACCTCAAACAGGTGAGAGCAGAGCGTTGTTCCAGCTTAAGCAGGGTTTGAATACTCCACAAAGTGAAGGCTAGGCATTGTTACAGCCCCATCAAGGTTTAGATCTTCAAAAGGTAGCCCAGGTACTACTGCAAAGGGACTGTACTGGTTGAACATAAACGGGCTGTTGTATTGATTTAACTGTCATGTTATAGCAGGTGGAGTCACCTGTTGATAAGTGGTGAAAGGTAGCCATTGTATCGTCATAAGGAAACATTGAGGCGGCAGCATAGTGGTTGGGATGAAACAGCCAAGATTCAAACTCAGCAGGTGTAGAGCCCAAAGTCTCATTTTGTGTGTATGAGGAGTGAGAGGAGGTGGTGTTTGATCTGCATGTTGATTTCCCTGGTCATCATAAGAACTTAACATATGTATAACAAACCAAATACCACATGAAGTGCAAACCAACCAAATTGAATAAAATGGTTTGACCCCCTCTAGAAAAACAGGAGGGGTTTAGGTGATTTTGGTCTAGGGACAAATTTCAGCCAAGCTTTCTCCCTCAGGTGTGATTCTTGGTAAGATAGTTAGAAACTTGGAACCTTTATGAAAAGTATCTGAGAAAGCACACCTCTTCAGCAATTCCCCCAGCCTTAATGTAAGCCTTTCGACTCTGACTCATGAGACCGGTCGCAGTAAAGGCATACAGCCCCCCTGCAAGTGCAATCAAAGGAACAATCGCCAAAGTTACCAGACTGAGTTGCCACACCGTCGAGAAACCCACTGCGAATCCAGCAATGAATCGGCTGATGAAATGAAAAAAATTCCCAACCTGCAATAATTCCCTGAAACCAAATCAGACCCACCTGCCTAACTGCCCTCCATGGAAACAATCAAATAACCAGCATGTATTCATTAATTCACCTCACCTTCTCAGAAATGGCATCCTGCACTATAATAACGTCGCTGGTTATTGCAGACACCACCTCCCCACTTGTGGCATCGGTGTCAAAGAAGCTCACGTCTTGATTCAGCATCGCCCGCATGTATGCCAGTCGCATGCGAGTAGCCTGTCGTTCTCCGGTATACATCCAACAAGCCACCTCTGCCACCAGTAGAATCTATGTCACAGAGAGTTTCTCTATAAATCAATAGAAACCAGATTCAAATCAAAGCTCTTACCAGTCCATGACGAGAACAGAACTACAGCCGCCAAATAAACGAATTCCAGCGCGTACTGCACAAACATCATACAGACACAAATAAGTTATGGGCGTCATTGATTCAGTGAAAAAAATTGAGGGTGGTGGGACTGGGAGGAGATAACTTACATGGGCAACCTGGCCAGAAACAGCGGGCGGATCCAAATAAGCAAGCCCGAGACAATTAATGAGCTTCCCAAAGAAAATGAACCAGATGGGCACCGAAGCCCCATGAGCGCAAGCTCCCACAAGGCCAATCGCCATTAAAAGGTAATCCCAACCATCGGCAAACGAGAAAAGCTTGTAGAACGCTACTTTCTGCTTCTTATACGACGTGGGCTCTGCTTTTTTCTCCGCCGCCTCAGTCCGTTCATCTCCTTGTGTTCCCTTACTTCCTTTAGACATTGTTGCCACACCCTGTTTCAGAGATTCAAAGACACTGGCATTCCAAATCCCTGGCTGAAAAATAAGGGATATAGCACAGCAGTCGAACAAAAATAAAAATGGAGTGGGTAAAGCAGGAGAACGCAGCTGTAAAGAGAGCAGGTAGGTGGCGAATGATTAATGAATTTTGTGAAATCCATGTATAATGCATGCACAACTGTACAGAAAAAGCTGTTGGGTCATTAAATACTTGTGTGGACTTCCTGCACTTTGCATTATTCACCATGCTAACAGACAACCCTGTACGAATGCAAGGCAGCTGGTATCATATTAATTTGGTATAAATTTGAATTCGCTTTGGCCGTTACAGCTCATGAACGCGTTTGAATTATATGAGTGATAGCTCATTCTCACACACCTCTTTCGCATTAAAACAATTCTTCTTCTTTCACATGCATGACGATTCAACTCAGTTTCCCAACCGGTCTTTTTGTGTTTTTCTCGAGTTTCAACCATTTCGAAGGCGGACAAACTGAGAAAGTACTTTACATTGTTACTCCCATTAAAGAAGACAGCATAAATATTGACCTTCTGGAGAGTCAAGCATGGGGCGCATTTATGAAGTCGGCATCCATATTGGCGATTCTGCACATTTATGGATACCTCATCTGCACCGTGACAATGCATTAAAGTTTTTGATTGTTAGATGGCAAAAGCAAAATTGGGAGTAGCTCAATAGATAGGCCGTAAAATTTAAAATTTAATTTTATCGAAGTATTCTAAGTTGTTTTTTTTTTTTAAATTGTTTGATTTTACTCGAAATTTGGTGATGAATGGTAGGATTTGCAGATTTGAGTGACTAAGTTTGTATAATTTGAGTGGTTTACTGGTTTTTCAGTAAGCTGAATCTATTTATGCATTCAGAAATGCAATTTAAATAATAGAAAATATAGATTTTGTCCAAATTTACATGGCCAATTCTTACTAAAAAAACCCAAAAGGTAGAACTTTTAGCCAAAGCCAATAAATTATTAGATGTGTAAATTTGAATAGTTAATTCTTGTATAATCTGAGTGTTACATGAATATTTCAAAACACTCTTCACCTTCAACGTTAGAAATGTCATCATAAGAGAAGAAAGATGAATTTATTTATAAATTCATTTCTGTATTAAAAAATACAATTTAAATAACAAAAATTATAATTTCCTATAAATTTATATTTTCAAATTCAAACAAAATATACTGAATTTGAAAATGCCTATAATTTATAGGTTAATTGAGCGACCAATCAAAAACCTCATTCTGATTTGATTTTAGAAATTTCCATATTATAATTTAGGGTGCCACTATTTAGTTGTTTCAAACTTTAGTTCCTATTTCCAAATAAATTTGAAATAAATTTTATAGACATTTCTATCAAACATGCCCGTGGTTTAATGAATGAAAACAAGGGGGCATTTTTCCATAATTTTGTTTAAATTTTCTTTCTCAACTATAAATTTTCATTTTCTAAAACAAAGTTGCATATAGGACTGAATGGTAGCAGCGACGTTATGGCATGACTCATATGAGAGATGGGCGATGGCACTCGACAAACTAGTAATATGTAGGATTGGCATGAATATATGTTATTTTAAAGGTCGTAGTTTAAATGTTTTATTTAATGATTTTTTTTAATATTTTTAGAGGATATTTGTTTAAATTTGGTGAAAAATTGTTAGATCTATATATTGATTGATTATTTTTGTATAATCCAAGTGCCCTATAAATTTTTCACCATGCTGAATTCATTTATGCATTTAGAAATGACTTTTAAACAACAAAAAATCATAGTTGCATGGGGAACAGTTCCCTACAATTTCAACATCTCTGAAACTCGTTCTCAGGAACTTGGGGGTTGGTTGGGAAACTTGGATGTAACGACTACAAGCGAAGTAGAAAGTGCAATTTTTTTTTTTTTTTGTTTTAGGCAGGAAGGCAACGACGACAAACAGTTGAACCACACAACCTGACGACGAACACAAGCTCGCAAATCAGGCAACAGGCAACTACGACACCCCGCACTAGCACAACGATCGACTGGGCGACACATGCATGAATCGAAGATAGAAATGACTACCTACCATACACTCAACACAACAACGCTTACAAGCTAGGGACAACATCCACAATCCCGACACAACGGCTTTGACGACTAGTAATTAGAACCCTCCTGGCGAGCGAGGGACCAACACAAAAGTTACAAAACAATCACCACCTTAAAAACAACTGTCATCAACCACATCGGGTGGCGCGCAATCCTGAGTCGGGATATCGTTTGCGTGTCTTGATCAATGCGCGCAACGATCCAACCTGAAGAAATCAAGTTGCCATAGAGTGAGGGGTGCACTAGGGACCCTTGCACCACCGGAAGAATTCCAACCCTTCGTCCCAACATAAACTCCTGCCTTGCAGCAACCTTACAAAATACATTCTAAAATCGCAATGGGTCCTTATCTAGTCTGTGTTGGGAGAACATTTGAGCCAGTTCTAAGGTGATAATCCCAGTACTTAAACCAACCATTAAGATTATCGTAAGGAAAAAACTATCAAAGACAAGCAACGCGTTAAACATCTTTAACCAATGATCTAAATGCAAAAGCGGTTGTTAAACTTAACAAGGGGTAACTACCTTGCTCAACTTCAAAAACTAGTTAACTCGCCAATTAAAACCACAACTATATCGCTATCTGAAGAATTCGCGTTTGAAGGATTTCGCTATTTAAAACCGAAACACTATATCTCTGTCCAACTGTAAAATTTAACATTTAGATCTGACGGCTTAATTAACGCACACTTGTGACCAGCTAAGCAACCAAAGGGGAGTCGCTACCATTAAAAGGCGCAGTGTTAATCCACTATCAAAAAGGAAAATCCTTGAGTGTGATAAATCGCTATCATTCAAGTGATGGTGTAAATTGGTTGTCTATGTCATAGTGTTACCGTAGTTATTACAAATATTTGTCTTCAAAGATCGACAAAAATGAAGGGAAATTTAGCTTGAGGACTCGTTGGGAAACTTGGAAGCTTTTTAGGAGCTTCAACATCAAAGAAATGGGAGCTTGGAAAGCAGTTTCCTAAAAGAAGAGCTTTAAATTAGAATTATATTAAATTAAAATGTAAATATATTTATTCCATTATTATAAATACATAATTTCTTACAAATATTTTCATTACACCGAAGGTGTTCTCTAGGGGAAGTTCCTCTCCCGACCTTCGTCGTCTGTCCAAAATGTATACGAAGCTGACATCTGTTTATTAACATCGTCCAATACGTGTCTTCTATTTCACCAACTCCGTTCACCGACTCCAACTCGTCTTCCTTGGCTGCAACGCTGGTCACTCACAGCTCCTATACACAGTCTCAGCAGCCAAAGCGGAATAAATAGAACGACAAGAGAACTTGGGCGCCTACAGTAACGAATATTTCATTACCCCTCGAAGCAGGAATGATTTTGAAGATTCTAGATATAAGGAATCTGAGAACTCTGGACTTCACAAGCCTCGATGAACCTGCATACCGGTTTCCCTGTCATCACTGACATCTCATGCTTCATTGCCAAGAGGAATTTGTCTTCTTCTGAATGTTGGTTCTTTTGAATTTGTCTTCTTCTGAATGTTGTTGTTTATATTTAAAAACATAAGTAACATCTGAACCTGAGAAGCAAAACTGAACCATAGGACATGAATTTTGAAAATGCTAGTGGAAACTTGGCTCGGGTAATAGTTCTTAAACGAAGCCTTGGAGATCTAAATAGAAAAATAGACGAAAGCTAGCCTCAGATAAAAAGACGACATTTTCAAACCTAAGAAACAAAATTAAACCCTAGGACGTGAATGTTTAAAACATTTGTAGAAACTCGTCTCGGACATGATCAAACTCTAGGATGTGGAAATAAGACGATTAAATAAAAATTTGTCTCGATAAAGAAAGATGAAGCTTTCGAACCTAAAAAGCTAAATTGAATTTAAGGACTGTCACAACAAATTGAGAAAAGTTAGCGATTATGAAAATTTTGGCAGCAAATTAACTTAAAAGAAATCCCCTGAATAAACAAGAAATGGGTGGCCACACTTTATATCCACTTGGGATGTGCTAAAATAAGGGGCAAAGAAGCAAATTTTCATGAGGCACTAAATTTATCTGGGAAAAGGCACTAAAGGAAGGGATAAATAAAAACTACTATATTAAGCCATTGATGAGATGGAATCGACATGGTTTAATACAATCTTTTCACAGAATTGTAGGCTTTGATAAAAAAAACAAATCACTGCTATTAGCAATAACTGTGAATGAAAAAAAATGGACGTGGTGTGAAACTTATGAACATAGATTAACAATGGAATTAGAAATATCTTAAGTTTTACAACAATAAAATTTGATATCTAATAAATCCAACATCATTTGCAGTACAAAGTGAAAGTGCACAAGAACTTCCTATCTATCATTAACTAGAAAAGACTGGATATCTAAGAATCAAACCAAGAAATTATAAGAAACTAGTTCGAAAAAGAAAATGCCATAAAGTGTAAATAACTATTACAACAAGTCTCTTTACATTTGAATTAGAAACTCAAATGTACTAGAGATCGGTGCTTAAACATTATGATTTTCTTGTCCATGATTTAAAATATAATTAGTTAGAACTCTTCATGAAATTTTACATGGATCACAAATAAATAAACAAGATTGATAAGATGAAAGGATTTAATGCAAAGAATGAAAGAATAGTTACTATGTGGTGTTTGGTATTGGTAATATCGTTTCAATTGTTAGTTTAAGAGTAACAAGCTATGTCAAATTTATAAAAACAAATATTCCCCTCGAGGTTTTTCCTCATCTTTTAATAAGTGAATTGTGTAAGCATTATGGATGGAACTCCATTCTTGAGAGCTTTCCATTGGAAGTTAATGAGTCATCTCTATTGCAACTCTATTGCAAATTGTTAAGCCAATGACCCTCTCATGCACATAGTAGTATAAATATCCCTAATTGGATTGTACTGGTGACCCACAGAAATATTCAGATATATGACCCTTCATTTCCCCATATTCTAATAGTCCTTGGAAGATTAAAAACACCACAAATTAATGTAATGATACACAACAATGACCCTTCATTTCCTCATATTCTAATAGTTCTTAAAAGATTAAAAACACCACAGATTGATTTAATGATGAACCGGTATTTCATGACTCTTACATGACATCCTCACATCATAAATCCATTCAGGGTTACCCTTGCTAGAAGATCATTTGAGGTATTCATTTTCTATCCAACAATAAAATTTGTAAATATTTGAACAACTTAACCACCTTAGTTCACTTTGGTGTTTCCTTTCCCCTGCTTTAGGGGTATGCTAGCTATATTTATTCAGAATATCACTATAAAACTAAGACTAAACTACACTTAAATATTATTTCAAAAATTAGTTAAGTAAAAAAACTTAATAATACTCACTTTATAGTTGTGGATATGGAAAACTTTTAATGCATGCATGTTTTCCTTCAAGCCCAAACTAAACATGAAAGTATAATAAATCAATACCCTATCCATGAAAAGCATTTGCTCCACTCTGTAGTTGATATCAACTAACCATATCATTGACTTTTATTGTATTTTCATATTAGAAGAGTAGTATTATTTTCTTTTTTCCAATAAAAAAAAGAATAATGCTTCAAATTTACAAAGATGTTTAAAGTTTATATGTGTAAAGTTTAATTTTAAAAAGATGTTAAAATTGTATATATGTATTTTCAATTTTGTTTTTCATTTTTATCGATATTAAAGTTTCAATATTGTGTTAAATATTGTTAGGTAGCTAGAGAGGTAGTGGATGTTA
>ML808658.1:70000-100018 GCA_009831015.1 Picea engelmannii | reverse complement strand
TTCTTATTTTGGCAATGTTGATTTTCTTCTTTATGCTACTCAAAACAAAGAGATATTTTTTATCTTCTAGATTATGGTTGATCACCTCCTTATAGTATCTTCATTTTCTTTTGTCCTCTAAATATTTATCACACCACAATTTATCTTTAAATTTAGATGTAATAACATTTTTAATATTATCATTATTCTACATAATGGCCTCTTTCTTTATTCCTCAATGATGTAGCCAAGACTTGGCATCTTTAAGCCATCCCCACTTGAGCCACAAGTGGTTTTGGCTGGAGTTTGATGCTATTCTAGGGAGCTTATTGTCTTCAATATTGTTTATATTTTTCTTGTACAATAGGTACCTAGTCATGGGCATGCTCTCAATTGGAGAAACACTTGCTTCTACAAGGAGGATAGGATAGGGTGTTTTGCCTTTAAATTTGAGATTATAAGTTATAATTGTTTTTTGGATGTGCTCTATCTTTCTATCGGATTCTTTAAAGATATTGCAATATAATATGACGAGAGTGTCAAAGAGTAGTTTTTATTATTCCATAGCCAAAGGTCCATTGATTTACATTTGATTTCAATCCCATACTAAGCTTTCCAACCTCCATTTATCATTTTCTCAATGTTGTAGTTCTAGTTGAGCTTGTGATGAACATCAATTCTAAGATATTTGTATAAAGACACTTCCTCCAAGTTGTTGTTGTCATATACAAATTTATTGTGACTGATCTTTTTAGATGTAATTATCATAACCTTCATTTTGTCAGTGTTAATTGTCATATGCCTATACTAGAGCATAAATCTTGGAGGATTCTTAGTTGCTTGTTGAGATCATAGGGACTCCTCGTCATAAGAACAATATAATCAACATAAATAAGAAGGATGATGAGTATATCAGCAAGAGTCGAGCTGGCACAACCTTCTTCTTCCAAACAATCTTCTAACTTGTCGATGTATAAGACAAAAGGGGTAGGAGACAGGGGACAACCTTGCTTGAATCCTATATTACAGTTAATTTCTTTCGACTATCCCGCAATGTTCCTAAACTTGGTAATAATCTTCTCATACAATCTCACCGTGGCAACTCTCAAACCAAAAGGAACTTTTAGCTCTTCTAACCTATTCCAAAGGTTAAACCTGGGCACTATGTCAAAATATTTTCTCAAGTCAATGAAACAACAAAAGGACGTTGGTTTTATTATCGCGACACTCCTCAACAATGATCCTAAGCATAACAAGGTGGTTCACTTTTGAATGATAGGACCTAAATCTGGCCTAGGATTTAGCTCTTTTTCTAGAGCCTTCTAGCCATATGTTAATATTCTTTTCCAAAATAATTATGTATAGCTTGGCTAAAATGGGGCTAATCATAATGGTATTATAATTAGAAGGATTGCTTCTATCCCAAATTTTAAAAATAGGTATAATGAGGCTTTGCATTCAAGTTTTAGGGAACCTTTGCTTGACTGTTAAATTGAAGAGCTTATGTATGTGAGGGATGAGGATAGGCCCTCCAATTTTTAAGATTTCAACTTGGTAGCCTTCAATGTTCTTAGCTTTCCCTTTTGCAAGTTGCTTAACCCCAAACTGTATGTCTTCTATAGAAAACACTTCATCCTTTGTAGAAAAGTTTGGAATGTTTTCCACGACATTAGGGGATTAGTAAATATTTTTAAGGTCGAAATTCCAATCCCTTGGGGGAATCATATTAATTTCATTATTTTTATGAGTCTAAATTTACCTTCATAATTTCTTAGGATCTAGCTTAGATAGGTGCAAAAACCTCTCTTGTTTTCTATTTATATAGTACTTTTTTTTGTTTAATCAGGGCTTTGTATCTATTTATCTTATTGGATTTTAAAGACTCGTTGGAAGCATCCCTAATGGGTTTTCTAGCAATTTTACACTCGTTATCATACCAAGGGTTAGTTGTTCTATTATTCTTTTTACATATCACCTCAACGAAGAATTTGTTAATGGAGATTGAGAGGGTCATCATAAAGTGATGATAGAGGTCTTCCATATTGTTCTTATAAGATAAGAAATTTAATTCACTATTTAATCCTTTAAGAAAAGATCAACTTTATTTTTGTCAAAAAGCAAGTGCCTTTGGTTATCAAAATTCTCTTTAATGAGGCTTTTGTGCATGAAAAAGTTTAGAGTTAGGGTTAAAGGTCTATGATCAAAGTTGTGCTCATGATAATTTAAAAGGTCAAAAGTGGTGATTTGGTTGTATACGAGGATATCATATATCACATAATTCTTGACATTGTTTCCCAACCCATGAATACAAGTCATCCGGTTGGATTTTGGCCACTTCAATAGACCACTGCAAATTATTATATCTTGAGAATTGCAAATCTTGATTAGCTAAGTACCAAACAAATTATTGGTCAAGTCTTTAGAATTTCTTTAGTATTTGTTAGCTAAAATAGGGTCCTCTTGTAGCCATAGGGGATTAGAGTTGGAATCATTGCTTAAAAAGAACAACTTGATTAGTTGCAGTTCTAACATTAAAGTCTCCTAGCCGAAAGATACTACCTTTATTTCTTAGACTATAAATATGTTGTTAAAAGATATTATGTGTAGTGCCCCTTCTACAATAAGTCATCAACCAAGGCCCAATGGAAAAATCTAATCCAAGAATGTACATATTTTTTAAAAAGATAAGAGAAATAAACCAAAACAAGTAGTCTAATTTTACAACTTCCCCGTACTCAAGGATTCCCATAAGTGACACATATACAAGTCTTACTACTTAGCGAGGATACATCATCATACAAAAATCAAACACTAGATCCAACAATCAAATTCATTAGTAAGAATCACAAAGCCGATTTCACACAAGATTTATGAGTTAAAATATCAACCTTGATGAGTGATTCCATTCATAAATTGTTGGGTCAAACATTTCTTTGAACATTTGGAAAAAAATCCATGAAAACCAACTATTTGGGTGATCACTTTTGTCAAACACTTAGCATGAAACTATCTACAACAATTTATTCTTAACCATTTCATCATACCTATAACCTATCGAGTGAAGGGTGAATAGAAACCAATTCATGCCTAGAGATATGAACAAGTAATCCTCACAAAGTATTTTGTATTTTTCAAAAAACACCAAGAATTTAGAATTGGCCTCAGAAAACCTTTTTTTGGACTCAAAATGGGGGTTACAAGTCCATATGACATGGATACCCATTGAAGTTTGCTAGATTTGATGCAAAAATGCCTAGGGAGGCGTCTTCTTAAAAACATAATACAAGTCTTGAAAATTCTAGCACTTACTATGATACAAGCATGCAAATTCCCTCCCATAATTACTTAGCATGACCCCACAACTTAATTTTATTAATAAGTAGGCTAAGAGTAGTAAATAAATCATTCTCACATTCTATGAACTTCCAACAACAATATTCTCCATTCTAGAATTTTTACAAACACTTGAAATGAAAACTCAAAACTAATGTTTACACAAGAAATAAATAACCAAACTTCCTGTAACATCCCACTCTGGCGCACTGAGAAAACTTATTCTTTGAGGACACTTGCTCACAAGTGATCCGGATTATTATGCTATTAAAACTTTTGATTTTGATTATGAGGCGTTATGGGATGATGACATGTTGTTTTACCACTTTGACATAGACAGGTGCTATTGACTCGGTTTTACTGAGTGTGCAGGGTTTTGGACCTTGAGGATGCGGAGGCATCGATGGAACCCCTTGGACTCCAGATCGATTCAGGGAGTGTGCCATTGAGGTTTGATTGTTTTACTGTGATATTAGTGCATATGACTGGGTGATATGATATGGATATGTTCTAACATCATTTGTTGATGATACAGGCTGACGATAGCTTGCCAACCAGACTCACATATGGAGTAAAGGGGTCACACACGACTACCAGAGATGTTGAGGGAGAGGTGTGGACAACAACCCTGCCACAACCTACTAGCACTCTCGTCGTGGCTCGAACTGTAGGTTAACGATTACCTAGTTCGAGAGGACCCATGATGCCGTGAGGGCAGACTGCGACAGTCGCTTGCGATGATTCTAAGGGGCACACAATAAGGCGGGGGCCTTATTCCTTAGAAGCCCTTAGTCTCCCACAAGTTCACCTGGCGGAGTGTTGACTCCAGGGGTTATTGATGTCTACCAATCAATCAAGAGGCGAGTGGCACCCTTGGAGCATGTAGTGCGTCCTGAAGGGCACGTTGCGCAAGGGAACAAATGAGGCAAGTGGCACCCTTGGAGCACCTAGTGCGTCTTGAAGGGCACATCGCATTGATAATGACAGAAGGATGAACCCAGATGGCCCTAAGGCAAATAACAGGTTAAGAAATTTTAAAATAATTTCCCTAATTAAATGTCGCCCAGTACAGAATTTAAGTACTAAGTCTAAAATTTCGCTAGGGGTAAAATTTTGTCTACCTTTAAAAAAAATAAAATAAAATAAATGAATAGATAAAATGAAATAAAATAATAAAATTTAAAATAAAAACCACTTAAGTAATAATTATGGTCTTCATAAAATTTTGTAACATGAAGGGAGTAAGAAATTAAATTATTAATAAGAAATAGAATCTGTGGATATAAAAAGTAAAGATGGAATTAATTATTTTATCATTTGATAATTTAAAAGATACTAAATTAATGATAAAAGGGAAAAGGGGTTATATTCCACACCTGCCTTTTTGAGTTCTAAGTAAAAGGGGAAAGAGGGAAAATAAAAAAAATAGGAAACTAGGGAAATGAGGTAACATAAAAAGAAAAAGGGGAACTTAAGGGAAAAAGCGGGAAGTCAACTTAGTAAGGAATCCACATTTAAGAGATTTCTAATTTTAAACTGAATTAGCAATTTCATAATAGGGAAAGCCTAAAACCTGTAAGGGAATCTAGGGACACCTAAGAGTGATTCTAGGAGTAACTCTAGTTGGGTGAGGGAAATAAAGATATTTACTGAATTAAAGAAATTAATTAATGGAGGAATGTAAGGGATGAGGGACACTTGTACGGAGAAGAATTTTTAGGAATTTATTTTAAAAACTTTAATTAAATGAGATTTTAGGAAAGAGAGGAAGTGGGAAATTCTATATAATGAAGGAAGGAGAAGGAGAAAGGATCATCTTCTGTTTGCGTAACGTTACACTGCAGAAATATCGACTTGACTGATTTACTTGTGGGGAGTTGGGATACCTAGCTCGGAGATGAGTGGTAGCTCGGCCTTGCGAGGCGAGCTGGGAGCTAGACGAAACCTTTGGATAGTGTGTGTGGCCCTTTGCGGCTCGGGGGGCTAAGGGGGAAGAAGAGTACCCCTAGCGTTGGCTAGGAGGTACCGGTGTAGTCTCGACGGTCGGCGAGCGGGAGTTACACAGAGTGCACGGACAACACTCGGAGCAGGTGATCAAGCAACGGTACGCTTTTCCTTTCTATTTGGTAGATGGTATGAGGACTTATGCTTGGATCTGTTTGTTTATTGGAAAGGTAAACTGATGATAAATCTTATATAACGCTTACTGAAACTCCTGATTTCATTTAATGTTTTGTTGAAACTCTTGATTTCATCCAACGATCTGCAAATGCTAAGTTTTATATAACGTTTGTTGTACCTCTGGACCGTAAATCATTGTAAGATGAGTTAGCTATCCTAGAGGCCCACTCCTTGACATGTTTTAAATCATTGGACTGCGTTTCACATTCCTTCTCTGCGAATTTCTTTTGACTTTTTTTGGGCAAAATTTTTGGGGCGATTTTATACCTGTGTTAAGTCTTGGGGCGAATTCTTTGAGCGTTTTATTTTTACCTTGCGACTTTTGAGTGAGTGTATGATTGAGGAGAATTTGACAGTTAGGTAAACAAATCTGTTATTACTTCTGACAACAATTTTAATTTCCTTCTAATGAGTGTTGCACAACAAACTGTATATTTTACTCTCTGCTACCCTGGAAATTTTATTGTGTATTTTATTTATTTATATACTTCTGGCATGCGAATCCACCTCTTACAATCTGTACATTTCATAAGCGTTTTTGTTTCTATGATTTTACCACGTTTATAGGATACACTGAATACATTTAGCTTGCGCAAATTAATCTGATGGTGAATCCTACTATTGTAAGTGAGAAGGGCTTACCCGATCCGCAATTTTGATTTAATTAGAGGTTGTTGTCCCTGCCTTCTCATGATAAATTAGAGTTTGTCAAGTGTGTCAATGAATCACGTAATTATATTCTCAATGTATTTCGGCACCATGACATTCAATGATTTCACAAGAATTACTTATCTTTCTTTATGTCCACAAAACAAATAGGATAATTTGCAGTGAATCTTTCTTTACCGTGATGACCGTCACCTTATGATGCAGCATTGAATTTCCCGTAGTACTTCTCATGTCATTTCAGGTTGAAAATAACCAGAATGTACGCCTTGCTAATCATGTTTGGATCGCAATTTAAATAGCCACAAAAACAATTGAAGATATACTGTGATCGTTGGCCATACAACTTTACAGGTTTAGGATCCTTGAGTAGCTTGTTATATACAGTGCGACAACAATTGCCTGAGTTTAAAGAAGATTTCCTCACACAAGATGCCAATTTCCTAACTTGTCCAAGGTTCACCGTTACAGCTTGTGCAGAAAGTCACTGAAGGTCCATGCATAATCGATTCAACAGTATAGCTAACAACCAATACAAAGGAGGTATGGAGATCAGAATTAGCTGTGAATAACCTCCGATGTTGACAGCTTTATAAGTTGTCTTTTCAATTTCGAGTTATAATTCTGGAAGTCCACAGATCTTTGGTACTGTTTAGGGTTATAGAACTTTTGTATTTACTGATATCTAGGCTGGCTAAAGTAAATGCTTGTCATATCGGTCACATCAATTCAAATCCAGTTTTATGAACAAAGAGCATTTGGCGATTAGTTTCTGAACCTTAAACTTCAGACAACCGTACCTACCTGCACGCCTTGCTTTTTGGACAGAATCTACACCTGTGCGCCTTGTGTTTTTAAGAGTTGCTACCATATCGTTTCTTTAAATTCCAATTTTTTTTTGTAACTTCAACGTTGCCTCATATCAACCAAGAAAAGTATTGGGAATATGAAGGATTTTTACCTAGAAAACTTAAGAATAATTGTCTTTGAAACCACTGGAAATTTTGATGTTTTTGAGATCTTGAATATGTTTTTTTTATAACAGGAAAAAAAAAACAAAAAAAAAACCTTAGTTTTTCAACTTTTTAAATGGTGAACCATAAACATAATTAAAGGAGGTCCAAAACTCAAACATGTAACTTCTTTGTTAAAATGGTACCTAAATATGTCTCTATAGTACATCTTAGAAACTACAAATTTCTCTAAATTCATATATCGTCCTTCCACTATTAAATTCTTATTTCTCTAAATTTCCTTTTAGAAGAATTCAAGGCCATATTAAGAAAAAAGTTTTAAAAGTATCTTTAGAATATTCTTCAAGGATGTATAAGATTCAGATTTTCCTTGGGAGGCAAGATTTCAAAGTTATACTTAGCATTAGATTTTATCATTATTATTGGATCACTGAAATGTAACTATGTATGAGTTGTGGCTTTACATGGATTAACATAGTTTGAATATGGACAAGAATTTAATATTTCAATGTTCGTCAAAGTAAAATACTTGAGTGGTCTTAAATATTATTGAAAAGATATAAGATTTCATTGGAAGCTGAGGGTCAAGATATATTTATCTTTAGATTCCATTATTGTAACAATTCAGAGTGTAAGTGTGTATAACATGCGACCTCATATAAAATAACATAGTTTTCATTATGGGCGTAAATAAAGTATTTAAATGTCTACCTTATGCAAACTACTTTAAAGGGGCGACTTAATATTCTTGAAGGATTTATAGAATTGATTATTGTGGAGTGAAGTGTCCTGGATGATCTTGATGTTGTCTTTTAGCTTGTCAGCTTGGACTTGTTTATTTTGGGGTGGGATGTAGACACCTCCATGTTCCTTAGAATAGTCACCAGCCCTAAGACCTTAAATGGTCAAAATCGATGGAACCTGGGCTTGAGCATTGCTTATGTGTCATGGAGGTCCTAACCATTGCAGGGTAGGATGGGCGGGTAGTCAGTGTTATTTTTTTGTCGGTTGATTGTCATTCATTGCTTCCAGATGATTGATGTGCATCTTGGATCGTTATGTTGTTGTCACAGTTGCATGAGTCATGTTCATCGTTGTGTTGCGACGCAGAGTATAATGTTTTTATTACCCTTGTACACACGCAAACACAAAAAAAAAATATTGCACTTGTTATGAGAGGCTTGTTGTTGTAACTAAATGACAGGGTTGTTACACTTCCTAAGACTTAGAGAGATGCATTCTTTGACATATTTATGCCTCAGTCTCATAGTCATTCTCGTAATGATGAAATTCTAACTTTTATTTCAATTATTTTCCCAATTTCACACACATTCCCCATTCAAGGATTTTCACAAACAATCAATGAATGAAGTCCATAATTCTTGACTCGTGAGTCACACATGCAACCCTTGCACATTGCAACAATAAATTTACCAAATAAAGAGCATTTTCAACTCTCAAGTTAAAGGTGTTCTATTGAATTATTTGGGAAAATAAACCATCTTTTTTCTCACGCAAATCATGGTTGAAACAACTCATCACAAGCCTTGAATACTATCATTACAAGATAAACCCAAAGAAAAAATATATTCAACATATGCAATGATCTATTCCATAAACCCCCAATTTGTTTAGGCTCATTGTCACATAAAGAAAAACATATTGCATACAGAGTTATTACATCCTAGAAAGAGCCAAAATTCTTTCACATACAAAGAAATATATCACATACATGGGTATTAAAATTAAAAGAGAGCCAAATTTCTTTCACATAAAGACAAATATATCACATACATGGGTATTACAATCAAAAGAAAACCAAAGTTCATTGGAACATAAAAACAAACATTTCATGTACATGGTTATGATAATTAATGTAGAGTCAAATACCCCCTCCATTGGGTAGTGTTTAAGATGCAAACTTAATTTCATTAACATATCCATGGTAATGTTGGTTGTGGAGCCCGATTATGTTCCTGAATCAGATGTTTGTTTTTAGTTGTGTTTGGACCCCATTCCCTAATGGGGGGTGTGGGGGGTCTTTCCCCCCACAACTATCGCTAGGGGGGGTCCAAGGGGGGCGGGGGCATAATTTTTGTAGCCCCCCCCTAGTATAAGGTCACAAATCTGACATTAGAAGTTATTTTAGGGTTTTTTTCCTTAGAAGGCAGCCCTCTCTTATGAGGGAATTGTATTGTTGATCCAGAATATATTTGTAGAACGAAATGAATACAAATTAATACCGAAAGATGCTTAACACAAAATAACAGATATACAATAAAAATGGTTTCTATTCAATAAGGAAATAAGTTGAAATTGTAAAATGTAGCAAAAACAACTTGATAGAATGGTGGCGACGTATCTCTGAGAAGAGATGTGACGAATGTGCTCATTCGCAAGAAGATGATTACAATGAGTATCTAAAGGCATTTTTACAATAAAATGAATGTCAAAAACCCTAGACATCCAAAAAACCTAAAAGTCATGTGGGCCCCGTTTGGGTAAGTTAGTACATCAACTTCCCGGGGTCGTAACTTTTGCATAAGATCTTCATTTTAGGCACACAATAGCTCGTTGGAAAGGTCTATCAGAGGTCTACACATTTTTTCACTATCTATTAGAGGTCATTTAGACTGTGGTGAGCCCTAAAAATGTTGTTTAGGGCCTCAAAACAACCCCACAAGCCAAGGACCCGAAAACTAGGGAAAAAACTACCAAACTAGAAAACTCCCAAAATGAGCCAGGTGGAATAGGTTGGAGGCCACTGACATCCATCTGGATCAATTGTGGTTATGTATCAATGAGAATATTGTATTCTAATAGAGGAGACTGTGAGAGAAAGAAGAGGAAGTTACAGTGGATGTGTTGTAGGTTGTATCCCTTCATTTTGTTGGATAATAAATAGGAAGGACCTAGCAATTTCTCTGGTGGACGTAGACCACACTAGGTGAACCACGTATATCTGTGTCTCTATTGTATTGTGTATATTTTGTGTTTTATTTCCGCATTTATTTTATTTTATTTCTTCATGATCCTGTTTTTCTAAGAGGTAAATCATTTTCTTAAAAGTGATTATTCATTCTTTGTGGAACAATTCCTTCTAACTCAAGGCTCATAATAAATCGATTTCTTTCTAGTAAGACAAAGTGATATGATATGAAACCAATACTATGTTATGGAAGTGATATACTTACTCTAAGAAGTTGATTTACAATCTAAGAGTGAGCCAAGAAAACATAGAGCCACTCATCATTCCATATCCATTACAAACAAGTCCAAACCCAAAACCATTTTGAGATGAAAATATGTCATTCAGAAAGTGACAAACCGATTTGGCATCTAGAGGAATTACCCAAACAAAGTTGCAAAAAATATTTGATCTCTATTGTTGCATGCCCAATAATGAAATATCTTAATTGTTTTCTTTATTATATATGATAAAAAATCAGATGGATTATCGATCGACCAACGAGTAAATACTTTTTATGGGCTACCTTCTCCATCTCGATCAGTTCTTAGGGGTTGGAATGGGGCTCTTTGGGTCTTCAAAAGTTGAATGTGTTTGCCCCTACAATGCCCCGTTTCAAGTTGACATAGCTAAATCTCTCTCTACTGACCCTTCATCGCATCCCTCCTAGGGCTTGTTTAAACCCACCATCGGAGCAAAATACTTTACTTGCTAGATAGTGATCGCTTAAATAAATCCTCTTGGGGTTTTCCTCTATTTTAGTAAATCAACCAAATGTATTAGTCCCACCTAAGCAAATTAAATTGTGTTTTGGAAAAAAACATCCTCGCTTTCGAAAACGATCGGGGAGACCAGAAACCCCTACCAATTTCTCACAACTAGGAATCTTTCAAAACTAGGAAACTTGCTTGAACTAATCAATCAGGGCTAGTTATTGAGAGATAGATATGTTTCTAAGGCCTAAACACAAAAGGTAATGATCAAGATGAACCGATTCATTCAATTGCATATCATAAATCTTTGTCTATCTACTGGTTGCTACAAATTTTGATGTAATATGTGCTTTGTAATGAATTCCCTTGAAAGGAGGTGGGTGGGAGTATCTAAATTGGCCAGTGTCAATAAGTGTAGTAGTGTTGATAAGCCGATGATTGGTTCATCCCGGTGGGTTAGCTCTAGTGGATGAGTGTCGTTGTTTGCTCAAATTCAGTTTCGAGGTTGAATCCTCGGCTAGGAGCCTATATAGGGCCTCACTTGATGTCCCCATAGGGTTAGGCCTGTAATCAAACCGAACAGATTACCTCGTATACCATCCATGAAATGTGGTGAAGTACTCAAGGATTTGTTGTGCTCTTTTCCAAGGAAAACAAAGTCGATGATTGGTTCCCATAGACTCTTTATTCGTTTATGGGGTAGTTCTCTAATTAACATGTGCGATAAAAATGATTGAATGATTTATGAATTCCATCATTATAAGTATACATCATTCATCAAATTGAATCCAAAAATGAAATCTATAGTTATAATTCTTGTACTCAAGAACAAAAAGTAACTATCATAATACTTATACTCAAAGGTTACAACCATAATACTTATTTCTGAAGACAAGATTGCAAATTAGAGTTTCTAGGAGGCTAAATATATCATTTTCATCTGGTAAGTGTGGCCATAGCTAACATATACAAAACCATCCATTGTTTCTAGTTATAATGAGTTCCAATCCCAATTCAACTAGCAATAATGTTTAAAAACAATAGGTTTAGAGTAAATTCAAATATTCATATCCACACTTAGTTAGTAAAGTATGAAATATTAAAAATCATAGCATCTACTACCAATATCAATTAACATGGTAATAGAATAATAATGCAATTGAATGGAGGTAATTGAAGAGAATTTACCTCGATTTACAAGTGACACTTGCTCCTATTTTGTCTTTATTCCTGACTGATAGGCAGTTCCTCAATTCTAGCAATGATCCATTCATTAGCTCCAATTATTTCTTTTCCATTGCCAACTGTCATGGTGAAAATCGGTTTACTCCCAACCATACTCAACGAAAACTTCTTTCCCTAAGACCCCCAAGTTGTCTGGGGTCATAACCAGTTTTGGGTGCAGAATATACTCAACATGGATTTTACCATCCACTGGTAAACATCCTGAATAGTAATGCTATCTTCCTTCCAGATCCCATTTACCATTACAGTTAAGTTATTTATGCTAGAAAAAGTTTTGTATCATTTTTGTACTCTTCAAGTTATCCACCCCCCCAAACCATGGAGTCTCCCATCTATTTATAGACCTAGTGAAGCTAGCCACTTCACCCTCTCCATGCAAAATTAGGAATTTTTTCCATTTATTTTATTTATTTAATCCTTATTATTCATCACCCCCCTAAGGTGTCAATGCCCCCTTTTTTTCTTAATTATTTATTTTTCCTTAAATAATAATTCATCTTTTAAATAAAATATTAATATATTCAAGACCCCCCTCAAAGTGGATACTTTGAAATCTTAACTAATTCATCTCTGAGGTCGTTTCGGCCTACGTTTCTTAGTTCAAAATATGAAAGGTATAACTACTGGGGAGTAGGGATGTATACCCCTACTACACATGCCCCCAATCATAACAATCCATATATTTTACAAATAGTGACTCCATGCCTCCATTAAGGATTCACAAGTTATGGTCGAAACCCATCCATTGGAAAGTCAGAAAGGCTTGTCCTCTATCCTACATATGCAATAATCACACACACATAATGTAGATCAATATCATGTAAGCAACAAAATAATTAATTGATTAATATTGCCAATTTCCCTCCATGGATGTTTATTTTTTGACTCCTAACTTGGAGTTCTCCCAAACAACCATATCACTTGTGTCCCCCTCAATTGACCAATGTCCTACACCACTTAGATCAATGTAATCATATCACAACATATGCATGTATATATGAAATATAAACAACACAAAGTCAACATAATTGAATTGGTTTCATTAAGATTTCACAACATTTAATTTGGATTCATAGCCTTTCTCTTCCTTCAATCAACTCCACCCAGGAGTCTTATAGGTCATGTCTACCCGACACAACTCACACTTGATCAAAGAATAAGTAATCATTTCATGATTCAATCATATATCTATCATAATGTATATGATAATCAACTCAAAACTAAAGAATATCAAATATATCATGTCAATAAAGTGCATTCCACATGTCACATATACAGAGAATAGTCAGGAACATGGTCACTAAACTCTTCATCCAACCCTAATATTAACCTCCTAATCCTTCTCAAACCAAAGTTAGGTAAGAAGGGGCATTACATACTTCCTCCCTAGGAACAAAACTTAGCATCAAGTTTTTTTTTGCAATTAACAAAGGCTCGTGCTATACAAATTAGATCACACAATAAGATCTTTAACCATATATGCATCATTCTAATATTGTAAGAGTTACATCCATGGCCCCACACCATGTCCATAATTCACATTTCTATGAAGTGCAAACTTCTCCATGAAGTCAAAACATATGATTTATTACAACAAATAACAAGTATAGCCATGTCATAATAGATAAGTTTGACATACAAATCAACATACCCTACTAAAATGAAGCATACAGTTAACCATATCATATGAAGATATAAATATTCATAAGAGATATCACATTTCAAGCCTCAACTATTACATTATCTTCTTGTTACTTCACACAATATGAGTACATTTCTCCCTCTTATAGAAATTTTGAATTGACTTAGCCACAAGAAAATTATAAATCAATTTCATAAGCATATAATCATATTCTCGACATTGATGGTTTATTTCCATCATATAATCAATCTTGGATACTAACAAGTGACAATTTATATTGAAGACATGGTAAATCAATCAAAACAATAGACACATGTTTTCTTTCATAACCATATATTTGTAATCCTTCATAACTACTTAACATATTTTACCAATGTTCAATGTTTAGGAATAATTTGTTGGAACATCAAGAATTGATGGTTCATCACACATATCTTGGGTTCATTTGATCGAGAGGTCGACCTACATATGGATACAATCAATCGGGCGATCGACGGACAAACTACATCATTCGGTCGAGTAGTCAACGTGCATGTCTGTCAGACAATCGACCAACAGTCAAAAATAGTTGGGCGGTGGATTGACCAACCCAACAATCGAATATGAGTTGGATGCGTAGATGGTTGGATCAAGCATCCTTGTCGAGCCGACTCGACAACACAGTTTTGGTGAAGTCAACTCTAAAAGTCGACGGTTACATGTGGACAAGATCTTCCAGATTATATAGAAGTTGGTTAGATCTTGAGGCTATAAAAAGAAAACCCCTTAGATAATTTTCATCATGGAAATTGTGCAATAGATCATGCGGATCAAGATATAAAAAATGCACCATGATGTTCTTATTACAATGCGCTTTGCTTAAGTGTTGTAACGATGTCTTTAAACACCACCATTTACCTTTGAAATTATTTGTTCTTCTTCGATTATCTGCAGTACTGTATTTTTTGTTTCATGTTGTGTTCCACCCTATTCCCCAACATGATATCAAAGATGATGGTTTAAAACCTTGACTTGTTATTTGCAAACTTTTTTTAGTCAGATATGTTGTATGGTTGAGTCTAGGACGCTGGTTTGTTGATTGAAACTTATTGAAATTTACCAGTTTCTATCTATATATTGAATATGGCTTTGAAGATTGATCCTGTTGTTATGAAAGAATCAATTTATGTAGTATGAGCACCGGATATGAAAACCCTACTGAAGATGAAAGGACTATGGAAATATACGAAGGTTGTGATTCTAGATCCAATAGATGAATAGGAAAAGTTCATTGTTGTTGGAAAGAAGGATGAGGCTGTAGGGGTCATCACGACCTACATCTCACGGGAGATTCGATTTAACCTTAGTGGAATTGACTGCCCTCGTCAAGTCTGGAAGATGTTGAAGTCATTGTTCGACTGAGTCGATGAGATCCACGCTATGCAGTTGGAGAAAGAGTTGAACTCTCTCGATCCCCATTCCTTTGACAAAATGGAGGACTATTTGGCACATGTCAAAGAACTCCAATTGAAATTGGGTCAATGTGGAAATAACTATTATAAGAAGGATGGAAAACTCATTGATCTGGTCCTGACGAACTTGAGAACACCATTCTATGTGTTCTTGTCGAATTTTTGCATAAATTGGAAAGCAAGCAAGGAAGATGGTAAGAATTACACCTTTGAATCTTTTTGTGGTATTTTTATTACTAATCAACAAAAAATGTTTGAAGAAGGAAAGTTTGGTGGTAAACACCAGGCCCACTTGTTCAAGGGAAAGGGCAAGATGGGTCCCAGACATAGAGTACAATTTGATGCCTCTTCAAAGAAACCTGCATACCATGACCAGAAACCACAGAGACAGACAAATGCATGCCATTGAAGTCGAAAGAAGAAGACATGTTAGTACTATGGATACACTAGACATGTGGAGAAAGTCTTCTATAAGAAGAGAGACAATTTAGAGGATAAAGTTAAACACCTTGAAGGAGACGTGTCCGCAGTACTGTGACCCACTGATAATTTCACCTTCAAAGTCGAGAATTCTCAAGCCTTATTGTCTCATTCTGCACATAATGAATGGGTAGTTGACTCTGGGTGCACTCATCACATGGATAAAGATGCCTCCTTCTTCACATGGTTGGATGTGTTAGCGTTGGAAGTCACTCCTGGATTGCTTGCAGGAGCAGAGCCCGACACCCATCAGTTTAATGTCACAATTTGTTTATAAAGGGTGATCAAATGGAGATAATGGCTCTAGGAGGTATCACTCTAACTCAGGGATCGAGTCTGGTACGTAAAGAATGAAGGAGGTCTGGAATCCCAACTTCATCCAGCGGGTTGATTTAAAGATGAACAAGTGGAAGACTTAGGAGAAAGTGAACAAACAACTTTGGGCATCAGGCTTGCAGCGGTTTGTAGGGGAAAAACTCTGAAAGCAAGATCCTCCTAGTTCAGGGCTTCAAGAAACTGAAAGGGGACTTGACTGGATCCTCCAATTCCAAGTCATTTAGCGTTAAAGAAATCACAGAAACCGATTAGAGGCTCCGTAACTATTACAGTGATCCATTACAACATCATCCTATAATAGCTACAGATCGACTGGATCCTCCAATTCCGAGCTGCTCTAACACAGTGTAAACAAAGACATGGAAGAAACTGACATTCATAAGGCAAGAAGTCTCCAAAGCTCATACATAACCAAAATAACAGTGCTTCATTAAAACTTTACAACCGGGAGCTCTGTTCAACCATCGATCTCTACAGAATGTGAGAAATTCCCTTTAAATACTTAGAGCAAAACCCATAGAAGCCAATTCGAGACATTGCATTGATGGCATTATGCCCGCGTGTTCACTGCTCCTGCAGTCTCTGGACGTTCGTGGACTTCAGTCAGATGCAATCGCGTTCCAAAGGACCTGTGAATGAAATGACCCGCTTTCAGTCATTTCTGGACTTTCCATTTATGGTGGAAACGATGTCCAACCACCCTCAACTGCTGCAATAACTGATTCATTGGGATCGGGGAAGGCCCTGGCCGACTCTGTACCTACAGGACATAGAAACTTTCATATTCTGCTATTTGGATCTTGTTTGGAGAAATCATGGTAGGACTAGCGAGTGGACATGGAGGCCGTCATGGTGACTGAAGGACTTGACATGGAGTGGTGAATGGACGGTGATCAGGCAGGGGTGATTTAGCATGCTATGGGAATGGGACATGGCAGCTAGGGATAGGCGATGGAGGTATGTGGTGAGGTTCTGAGGTTTCAGGGTTCGCAAGTTTAAGATGCACGAACTCCTTGCCTCCAGGATCTCTGATATCCGGATGTGCGATGAGCTCCTCCTCCTAGGAGCTAGCCCCTATCGGCTAGAACAAGATCCATGTGACCAATCTCCGTGTGACCGTAGCTTAAACCCTCCATCGGAGTTTCGGCGTTCGTGAAGACACGAGCACGCATCCTCCGGACTAGCGACAACCTGCCACCTGTAATCCACTTTCTCTTGTGGTCCCACACGCTGATCCGACGGTTGCCAAAACATCGCTTCTCGCGATCTCACAATTCTACATGCAAATATTTGTAGCTCTAACCCATGAACCTCTGAGCTTGCGATATGCCGATGCCACTTTGCGCTGTCTCCCTACAAGGATTGTCCTTCTGACACCTGTCTTCCACTACGATCCGTAGCTTCGTCTGGAAATTGAGTATCGGGATATCGCGATTCCCGCTGTCACGTGCATGGGACTTTCAGTTCCCCGATTCCCGACTCTGCAGGATCTCTCGCCACGTGCCTCAGCTGACGGACGGCTCTGATTCAGTCAGGCAATCGTGCATCGCAATTTACTCATGCAAGTATTCCCTGCCTCCAGAAACTCTGATCCTCCAATGGACTGAAAACCCGACTCTCCTTCTGATGTCTGACGCGTGTCCTGCCAAGGTCAACGGCTAGGATCCCATCGGTCTTTCGAGACTCAAAAGGTCTCGGCTCACTTACCCTTTGAAATCCCGATACCACAATTGTTACCAACATTAGGCTCCATGGGGGATAGAGTCGTCCCTGCGATGCTCTAAGAACTCCTTTTTCAGTTCCAGTCACCCTTCTGTTGGGCTGTGGAGTCTTTATTAGGCCGCAAAAATAAGAACGAAAATGGGCTAAAAACAAAGGACAGTATTTACAAACAAAGAGTCATCTCAGACTCAAACAAAACATTTTTTCAGGAAATGCCCATTTACTGGGCCGCTGAAAACTTCTTCACCTTCCAAATCTCGCAACCTGTATGTGTTGTTTGAGAAAACCTCTGAGATTCTGAAAGGCCCAGTCCATAGGGCTTCAAACTTGTTGTGTTTGCCCTTATCTTGTTTAGGAGCATCCCATTTTAATACCAGGTCTCCTACCTGGAACTGCCCTTTCTTGGCCTTCTTATCGAAGACTTGCTTGATCTTCTGCTGATGGTCCTAGATCCTACCCACTGTCTTCTCTCTAGCCTGCTGGACCTCTACTAGCTGATGAATCCTTCTGACCATGTCATCAAGCTCCTCCTGATGGTCTTGGAGGAATTTTTCTACAGGGATGGCTAGTTGAGAAGGGAAGACAACTTCGGCTCCATAGACTAACTGGAAAGGGGAGAGGCCTGTAGCTCTCTTTGTAGTCACCCAATCAGCCCATAGGGCGAATTTAAGCTTTGAGTTCCAAGCCCTTTGGTTGTCTTCCAACAGCCTTTTGATGATTCTTATTAAACTTTTGTTGGAGGACTCTGCTAAACCATTGCCCTGTGGATAATATGGGGTGGAGTGAATCAACTTAATCCCGAACTACCCACAGAACCTGGCTAATGGCTCAGACCCGAAAGCGGGTGCATTATCGGTGACAATCTTATTTGGACAGCCGAACCTTGTGATGAGGTCCTCCAAGAATCCGATGATTACCTTGTGGGAAGCACTCCTGGTGGGAATAGCTTCAATCCACTTGGTAAAGAAATATATAGCAGTCAGGATCCACCTATGCTGCCCACTGGAGGGAGGGTGAATTTCTCGAATGAAATCTAGGCCCCACTGCTGGAAAGGCCCTGAAACCACCACCGGTTTTAACAACAGAGACTTGAGATGTTGCTTTCCTGCAAATTTTTGACAATTGATGCAGGCTCTGACCCTCTTGCAGACATCAACAACATGGTAGGCCAGTAGTACCCAGCCCTGAGCACTTTGTGGGTCGTGGCTCTCCAGAAGTGGTGCCCTCCACACAGGCCGCTGTGAAATTCAGCCACGATCATCTCGGCCTCTGGTGGGCTTATGCATTTTAAAAGCACCCCCAGCGGGTCTTTCCAATATAACACCTGGTCGATCAGGCAGTATCTGACTGCTTTGAGCTTTAGAGCTCTTGCTTTGCTTCTTTGCAGGCCGTCTGGAGGCCGCAGTTCCTGCAAAAAGTATATGACATCCTTATACCAAGGACATTGAGCCAATGGGGGCTCCTTTTGATGGCCTATGTCAGATAACCGATCCTGCTGAATACCTGAGCATTCATTGATGAAACTTATCCCCAAAGCTTGGCAATTTGCTTCAGCCAACAGCTTGGATAAACCTTGCCCTTTGATCAATTTGGTGGGCCTTACTTCCAGGTCGAACTCCAGGATTTTGGCTATCCATTTAGTCCTTCTCCCGTCTATGTCAGGCTAAATAAGAATATCTTTAACAACAGCCAAGGGGACATAGGCGATGATCCTTGATTGCAAGATGTAGGTTCTAAAAGATTTGAGAGCTTTTACTAGGGCATAGGCCTGCTTCTCCATAGCATCATACCTGACTTTGGCATCTCTCAAGGCTCGACTGAAATAGGCAATAGGCTACTCTACCCTGCAGTCATTTGTCTGTAATAAAACAACAACCACTATGTCAGGTGAGGCGAAGGAGAAAATAAGAAAGTCCTTTGAGTAGTCAGGAATGATAAGCACAGGAGCTTTAGTCAGGGCCTTCTTGATTTGTTCAAAGGAATGCCGTGATTGAGGGGTCCACCTTACTTCATTCTCTTTCTTTAGCATGGCTGTTATCAGCTTTACCTCCTCAACAAAGTTAGGCACAAACCTCCTTAGAAAATTAATCTTACCGAGGAAAGATTGGACCTCTTTCCTAGACCTTGGGATTGATAAGGCTTGTATCGCCTCAACTCTACTGGGATCAATTCTGACTCTTTCTGCTGATACTATGTGGCCCAACAACTTCCCCTCCTTCATGGTGAATAGATATTTTTTGGGGTTTAATGAAATGCCAAAATTTCTGCATTTCAAGAAAACCTTCCTGAGATGGCGACGATGTTCTTCATCAGATTTTGAAAATACTGTGATGTCATCCAGATAAACGACCACAAATTTATCCCTTTCCCCAATGAAAGCTATGTCCATGGCACGCTGGAATGTCGCCCCTGCATTCATAAGTCCAAATGACATCTTGGCATACATGAATGTGCCCCATGGAGTGATGAATGTTGTCTTCTCCCTGTCTTCAGGCAGAACAGAGACCTGATTGTAGCCAGAGAAACCATCAATCATGGACATCCTGGAAGCTCCCGTTACCCTCTGCAGTATGTGTTCCATCTTTGGCAAGGGGTAGTTATCCTTTCGTGAGCTCCTGTTCAAATTTCTGAAGTCTACATAGAGACAGATCTCTCCATTCTTTTTCCTTACTAGCACCAAGTTGGCCACCCATTCTGAATATCTTAGTGGTACGATGATCCGAGCTTGAAGCATCTTATTCACTTCTCTCTCCATGATAGGCAACAACATGGGATTGATCTGTCTAAGCTTCTGCCTGAATGGCTTTGCCTCCTCTTTTAATGGAATTCTATGCTATATGACTGAGGTGTCATAGGTTTTGAGGTCTTCATAGGTCCAAGCAAACACATCAACAAATTTCCTCAAAAGTGCACTGTATTTGGACCTCTGTTCCTCTGTCAGAATTTTTGACAATTTGACATACTTGGGCTCACTCTCAGTTCCAATGTTGCACTGAATAGTATCAACGTCCTCCTCTGAGACCTTTCCTTTTACCGACACATCGTTACTATCAAAGAGCCTTTCCAAAGGAACGAGTCCCCTGGGAATATGGTTGCTGGGCAGCTGTACAATGTCACGCCCTGCAATCTTGTTCAGAAGATTGCCCCCATCGGGCCTTTCCTCCAAGACGACATCTTGGTCTATGTGCATTTATGAAAATTCCTCAACAGTCTCCAAGAATTTCTTGATTTCTATATCGTCCTCGAATACCTTCCAATATTTGACGTTGTCAGGTATGGAGGGTCTATGTTTTACTTCTACAGCATATCTGGATTTGGTTGGCATAGGTACTTTGAAATTGCTAGCCGATGCGGCCAAGGTATCTGCCAAGGTGTTCTCCTCTCTTGGGATGAAAGAAATATTAAATGCTGAGAAGAAACTGTCAACAAGGTCCCAGACCTCATTCCTGTAACTCCTGAGTCGAGGATGCTTAGCTTGGTAAGCGTTCTTGACCACCAACTCTGCATCACCGAACACTGCTACTTCCTGAATTCCCATTTCCCTCGTAGCTCTTAGTCCCAGAACAAGAGCCTCATACTATGCCACATTGTTGGTAGCTTCAAATTCTAATTTGTATGATAGAGATATGGTTTCCTGAGCAGGCAACACAAAAACTAATCCATCTCCAGCGCCTTCTCGGGAACAGGCTCCATCAAAAAACATTTTCCAGATTGGGGTGATGGAGAGAGGAACTTCAGGGGAAACAACGGGCTATTTTCTGAGTCTCAGAGGTGGTTCTGGGGCGTGGGTGAGCTGCAGTAAACTGGAGCCTAAATCAGTGTCCAAGGCAAAGATGGGATGATTGGTGGGGTTAGCTTCATCACTGATTATATAGGCCAACTGGGCTTCCCTATATAGCCTTCTATGTTCTCCTCCGAACACTGGGATAATAGCATATGTGAGGTCCATTTGCAAGGTCCCCCCCAGTCTTTTTATCCAAGATCTTGATAACAACATACCGAACTTGGGGGGGACATCAGCTACTACAATATCCATGACCACACTTTTCATAGGCAATTGAAACAAGGTTACAACCAGGTCTTTAATAACCCCAAGACACTGAACTCTCCTGGAGTCAAAGGAATAGAGGTCATGATAGGCTCTAGTAACTTCTAGTCCCAACTCTTCCATGACAGTTTTAGGCATGAGGTTGTGAGAGGCCCCTGAATCCATCAAACAGTTGTGCAACACTTTATCGTGTATGTTCAGGGATGTGTAGAAGGGAGGGGATGAATCATTTCTATCTTCTACCATGGGACCTAGGACAACTGCTGGCTTTTCGTCTTGGAGGTTTATGGAGTCTGTGGGAAGGGATGAGGTTTCAGACTGTAAAAGCCCAGAGAAGTGTTTTTTAAATTCGTCATGTTTAATCAGCTCAGTGAGGGGTACAGGGATTCTGATCTTTTGAATCTCATGCTCAAAATTAAAAGAAGATGTAGGCTTTGGAATTTCTTTTATTTCAGGAACATGATTATGGACAATGGGAGAGGGGGGTTGACTTTTCTTACCTCTGTGACCATTTGCTACTTCATTAGCAGCTCTCTCTGCTCTAATGGACTGCTTAGGAATATCAGGCGCTGCTGTCTTTTTATCAGACCTTAGGTTGTACCTGCCTCGACCGCCACAAGCCTTGTCTCCCTTGCTTAGCTCATTCAGCTGGCTATCCATGAGAGACTCCTTGTATGCAGATTGAGTGAGATGAGGAAAAGGAGGAGTGTCTCCAACGCAGTGGATTTCAGGATCAAGCTCCTCTGATTCTCTTTCTCCTCCCTCGGTCACAAAATTGTTTTGAAAAGGGGCCTGAATCTTCTGGTCTTCTCTGTCTCTTCCCTTCTCTTTCTGCACATTCAGGGGAGTAAAATTATTTGGCCTCCTGAAACCTCCCTTGTTTTCAGCGATCTGAGGGCCTTTATATGCCTGCCTCCCTTCCATCCTCATCCTCTCCATCTCTGCAGACAGAGACTTCATCATCTTGGTCAGTTCATCCATTTGAGGGTGAGGCGCCAATGATCCAGAAGTTGAGGCTTCTGTCTTTCCTTTTCTTCTGTCCGCATCGACATTGTTCCTCAGTCTGTCAGCTGCTAATACATTGGATTCCACTTCTATGGCCGCATCTTGCATTTGCGCTAAGGAGGTGGCTCTTCTTTCTCTCAACAAAAGGCATAAATCAGGGTCAAATGCACCAGCATAGGAAATTTGGGTAGAGGCTTCTGAAGGCTTTATCTCTGCAGGAATCTTATTATACATTTTATTGAATATTTTGGAGAAGTCAGAGACCGTCTCTCCTTCCATCTTCTTCAGAGACCCAAACTCAGTCATGTAATACATGAAATCCTTCCTATCTCCCCACTGCCTCAGGAAAGCACTATCCAGAGCCTCAATCCCAGCAATAGATCCCGGGGCCAATCCTCTAAACCACTTCCTCACTTCACCATCCAGGCTCTGGACAAAAACTCTCATCCAAAAATCTTCATTTTTAATATTGAGGTTGTCTGCATAACTGTAGAAAGCAGCCAGGTGCTCTTCGGCAGTTATGTCTCCTTCCCCAGTGAACTTGGGCATGTATTTCAGGTAATCTCCAGCAGGGAGAGGATTCATAGGATGGGGAAGAACTAAGGGACCGTATTTGGAAGCGACTATGGCGTCCATTCTATTTAGAGGGGGATTAGCACTAGCCATAGGGATGTTAGGCGGAGGAGAAATCGGAGGAGAAGGAGTTCGTGAAGGGGCTAGCGGGAATAAATCTCGGAGTGGGGTGGGAAACAAGAGGTGATTCAAGGAATAGGCTACCGAGCTCAAGTTAGCAGGTGCTCCTCCTTGTGCAGGAGAGGGGAAATCTTCTGCGGCCCTGGGTCTATGCCAAGGTATAGCTTCAGGGGAGAGGGGAGTGACAAAGTCTTGTCCCTCTGGTCCCAGACCAGGAGAGGAAAACTCAACAGGAACACTCCCAAAATTTAAAAAATGAGAAACTGCAGAGACAGGCCTATCAAATAACCGAGGAGGAGAAAAAGGAGCTCCAACAGAAGGATATGGTGGATTACCTGGTTCGGTGAGGGACGCTTCTTCTTCGGAGGCCTTTCCCTTTTTGAGCGCCGCCTATGAATTTGTTTTGGGCGTAGCTAGAGGCAGTTGTGGGTGAGACCGCGTATGCCTGCCTCTGAAAGCCACAATTAACAGAGCAGGTTCTCCCCAGCGGAGTCGTCACAATGGAGTCGCCAGGTGCAAACTTAGCAATATGAAAGGCTCTGATGATCCTATGCACCTTCGGATTTAGAGGCTCAATGTCGTTCTACCAAGGGAAAATCTTCAATTCCGTCCCCGGCAACGGCGCCAGAAATGTTAGCGTCGGAAGTCACTCCTGGATTGCTTGCAGGAGCAGAGCCCGACACCCATTAGTTTAATGTCACAATTTGTTTATAAAGGGTGATCAAATGGAGATAATGGCTCTAGGAGGTATCACTCTAACTCAGGGATCGAGTCTGGTACGTAAAGAACGAAGGAGGTCTGGAATCCCAACTTCAGCCAGTGGGTTGATTTAAAGATGAACAGGTGGAAGACTTAGGAGAAAGTGAACAAACAACTTTGGGCATTAGGCTTGCAGCGGTTTGTAGGGGAAAAACTCTGAAAGCAGGATCCTCCTGGTTTAGGGCTTCAAGAAACTGAAAGGGGACTTGACTGGATCCTACAATTCCAAGTCATTCAGTGTTAAAGAAATCACATAAACTAATTAGAGGCTCCGTAACTATTACAGTGATCCATTACAACATCATCCTATAATAGCTACATCTCAACTGGATCCTCCGATTCCGAGCTGCTCTAACATAGTGTAAACAAAGACATGGAAGAAACTGGCATTCATAAGGCAAGAAGTCTCCAAAGCTCATACATAACCAAAATAACAGTGCTTCATTAAAACTTTACAACCGGGAGCTCTGCTCAACCATCGATCCCTACAAAATGTGAGAAATTCCCTCTAAATACTTCGAGCAAAACCCATAGAAACCATTTCGAGACATTGCATTGATGGCATTACGCCTGTGTGTTCACTGCTCCTGCAGTCTCTGGACGTTCGTGGACTTCAGTTAGACACAATCGCGTTCCAAAGGACCTGTGAATGAAATGAACCGCTTTCAGTCATTTCTGGACTTTCCATTTATGGTGGAAACAATGTCCAACCACCCTCAACTGCTGCAATAATTGATTCATTGGGATCGGGGAAGGTCCCGACCGAATCTGTACCTACAGGACATAGAAACTTTCATATTCTGCTATTTGGATCTTGTTTGGATAAATCATGGTAGTTCTAGTGAGTGGACGTGGAGGCCGTCATGGTGACTGGAGGACTTGACATGGAGTGGTGAATGGACGGTGATCAGGCAGGGGTGATTTGGCATACTACGAGAATGGGACATGGTGGCTAGGAATATGCGATGGAGGTATGTGGTGAGGTTCCGAGGTTTCAGGGTTCGCGAGTTTAGGATGCACAAACTCCTTGCCTCCGGGATCTCCGATACCCTGATGTGCGATGAGCTCCTCCTCCTAGGAGCTAGCCCCTATCGGCTAGAACAAGATCCATGTGACCAATCTCCGTGTGACCGTAGCTTAAACCCTCCATCGGAGTTTCGGCATTCGCGAAGACATGAGCACGCATCCTCCGGACTAGTGACAGCCTGCCACTTGTAATCCACTTGCTCTTGCGGTCCCACACGCTAATCCATCGATTGCCAAAACATCGCTTCTCGCGATCTCGCAATTCTGCATGCAAATCTTTGTAGCTCTAACCCACGAACCTCCGAGCTTGCGATATGCCGATGCCACTTGGCGTTGTCTCCCTACAAGGATTGTCCTTCTGACACCTGTCCTCCACTACGATCCATAGCTCCGTCGGGAAATCGAGTATCGGGATATCGCGATTCCCGCTGTCATGTGCATGGGACTTTCAGTTCCCCGATTCCCGACTCTGCAGGATCTCTCGCCACGTGCCTCAGCTGACGGACGACTCTGATTCAGTCAGGCAATCGTGCATCGCAATTTACTCATGCAAGAATTCCCTGCCTCCAGAAACTCCTATCCTCCGATGGACTGAAAACCCGATTCTCCTTCTGATGTCTGATGCATGTCCTGCCAAGGTCAACGGCTAGGATCCCATCGGTCTTTCGAGACTCAAAAGATCTCGGCTCTCTTACCCTTTGAAATCCCGATACCACAATTGTTACTAACAGGATGAAGCTAAGGAGAGAAAAATCTATGTTGTGATTTTGCTCTGGATGTTGATGGTCAGGGCGATGCTGCTTGTCGACATGGGAATATTGTTGACATCTATCATGTGCCAAACCTCAGTTCCAATCTGTTGTTTATTGCTCAGTTGACATAAATAAGCAAGATTACAGAATTTTGGCTAGATTCGTTCTACATTCGTAATTTAAAGAAAGGCATGTTGATTCTCATTGATAGGATTCTCAATTCGATAAGCAATTTGTACAAATTGTATGACACAAATCAACCTGAAATTGAACCGACTACACTTGTTTCTCACACAGATGAGCGAATTCGAATCTGACACAAGCGACTCAAACATTTGAATTTCTAAATTCTATAGGCACTAGCAACTCAGAACATGGTTGCTAGTTTACAGAAGGTGTTTCCTCCTGAAGGAATCTATAAGGATTATGTGCTTGGGAAGCATCATCAGGCACCATTCAACTCTAGTAGAGCATACTGGTGAGCACAAAGCCTATTGGATTTGGTTCACAGTGATGTCTGCTGCATCAATCTACCTTCACTGGTAGGTGCAAGGTACACTTTGACTTTAATTGATGATTTCTCTCGCTTTAAATGGGTTTAATTTATGAAGAATAAGAACCTTGTCCTTGAAAAGTTCAAGGATTTTCGAGCCTTTGTTGAAAGTCAATGTGGTCGGTCCATAAAATTCAAGAAATTATACAATGGTGGTGAGTATGTAAATTGACCTTTTGAAGAATGCCTTCTTCGATCTGGTATTGACTGGTAATGGTTGGTTCCTTGGTTCCTCACACACCTCAGCAAAATGGCATTGTTGAATGCAAGAACCAAATGCAAGTCGAAATGGATAGATGTCTTTTGCAGGTTAAAGAATCACCTCCTTGCTTATGGGTTGAAGTTATATACTATGCAAATTATCTGCTTAATAACATCTTGACTTGAGTTATTCCTTCCATGATTCTAGTCAAATGATGATATGGGAAGAAACCTTCATTTGGCCACCTTTGTGTGTTTGGATGTGCTGCCTAGGCTCACATTCTTCGTGATTTTAGAAAGAATTTGGATGTAAAGGGTCATGCTTGCATCATGATGGGATACTCTAAAGATTTGAAATCCTATCGAATGTTTGATCCTGTCAAACGAAAAATCATTATTAGATGAAATGTATGGTTTGATGAGAATTCTTTTGGAATTAAGTTGTTGAATGCCTCCTATGGATTGTTACAGGATGATCACCTGGATTTTATCTCTGACAATGGTTCTCATGTTCCATACTTTAGTCCTTCAACTAGGCAATCAAACATTCTTCATGTTTTGACTGGATCATTGACCTCCAAGTTGACTAGCTCGTCGTCCTCTATTTCAACGGGTTTGCCAACTAGTGACCCTCTGACTTCTAATCGACTTGCTGGAGTGCACTGTAGTTCACCTATTTCTTGTCTACCCAGATGGGATGACAAGATAATTGAAATTGCTTGATATGCCTCCTCCAGATGACAAACTCAAAGTCAAAAGGAACATATCGGCGTTGCCTTGCTGACTCGTGTACTTGAAACTTCTAATTATGTTGCCTATTCAAATGTTGAAGGATGACCTGAATGGGAGCAGGCCATGCAGACTAAAATTGATTCTTTGTCGAAGAATCATAATTGGGACTTAGTTCCCTAACCGCAAGGAAAGAACATTGTGAAGTGTCAATGGGTCTACTGGACCAAATTTACCTTTGAAGGTGTTGCTAAGCGACATAAAACACACCATGTTGCAAAGGGATTTTCTCGACAAGAAGGAATCAACTACACTTGTCGAAAATATAAACTCTGGTCGACTAATTCTTTCCCTCACTGCTTGTTTTGGATGGAAAATCCATCAAATGGATATGAAGAGTGGTTTCCTCCATGGAAACCTATGTAAAGAATTTTTCATGGAACAACCACCTAGTTTTGTGATAGATTCAAATTTGGTTTTTCAACTCAAGAAGTCACTTTATGGTTTGAAGCAGGCTCCTTGAGCTTGGTATGTTAAGATAGAAAATTTCTTTCTTTGACTTGGTTTCAAATGTTTTGAATCTGATCACAACTTGTATGTACGCCATACCAATGGAGACACCTTTATTATTGTTGTATATTTAGATGAACTACTCACTACTGGAAATAATAATCATCTCATTCTTAGATTGAAGAAACAAATTGTTGACTCCTTTAACATGACAGATCTTGGTACTCTGCATTATTTTTTGGGTCTTCAAGTATTACCACTTTGTGATGGATTTTTCATTTCTCAATCTAAATATGTGATGCATCTATTGACATGTTTTAAAATGGTTGATTGTAAGCCTTGTTCTACTCCTTTTCAATCTAGAGTAAAGCTTACCACAACCTGTCAAACACCCGTAGTTGATGCTACACTCTATCGAAAAATGGTTGATAGTATTATTTATATTACTCATAGTTAGCTTAGCCTTTCCTTTGTTGTTAGTGTGGTTTCTTGGTTTATGCAAGACCTTAAATAAATCCATTGGAAAGTAATCAAACAAATTTTCCGCTATCTCAAGGGTACCACTCATTTTGGTATCAAGTATTGTTGAAGTTGAGATTCGTTGTTCAACTTCACTGACTTCGAATGGACCAATGATGATTGAAAGTCCACTTATGGATATATGTTTTTCTATAGCACTAGATAATTGGTGTGGTCATGTAAGAAACAAAAGGTAGTCTCTTTGTCAACTACGAAAGAAAAATATTGTGGCATTGTTCAAGCATGTATTGAAGCAACATGGATTTGCCAACTTTTGGGAGAACTTGGCCTTCCTGTTCAACCTTCCTGTTCAGACCTCGATTAAAATCTACTATGATAACCAGAGTGCTATACAGGTTGCTAAAAATCCCGTTGCCCACAGTAAGATGAAGCATGTTGAGATCCATGCTCACTATTTGAGATAGTTGGTTCATGATAACATTGTATCTCTTGAATATTGCAAAATAGATGATTCGATGGTTAATATATTCACCAAACCTTTAGTTGAATCCATATTTATCCAGATTCACGCCATGCTTGGGCTTCAAGAAGCTGTAATTATGGGGAGGTGTCCTAATGATGTAATTTCACCTCCTAAATATCCAGAGACGTGTGTTGATGGGGGAGTGTTGAAACATAACAAATTGATGGTTCATCACACATATCATGGGTTTATTCAATCGAGAGGTCGACCTACATCTAGATACATTCGATTAGGTGATCGACTTGTTAGGGTCCTATAATTATAGGAGGTCTGATGATTCAGATATCATATGTGGGTCTCATGATGAAGTTCCCGGCTTGCTGGTCTCTCGATTGTTACCTTTTTCCCCCTTCATCCATTTCACCCGATCCTCCTTCACCCTGCTACATCCTTCATCCACCGTTGCGCCCTTCAGTCCCTCACCCTTCATTCCTTCACCCCTTCGCCAATTTTATCCCTGCACGAGTAAACAAACTTAGGTTAAAAGAAAAATCAATAGGTTAATAATGTCAGTAATTAAATTTAGTATAGTTAGATTTATGTTAGACTTGTTAATAATAAATTAATCATTAATTAATTAATTAATGATTAATAATTAAGTTAGTTGTTAATAATTAGTTTAGTTTGTTAGAATAAACATTCATAAAAAAATAAAAACAATATAATAATATTAACAATAAAACATATAGAAAATAAAATAAATAAAATAATAAAAAACAATTAATTATAAAACATATTAAAGAACATATATAGTTAACCACATATATTAAACAAAACATAGGTAATAAAAATTAAACAAAATATAATAAGAATAAAACAAATAAATTAAAAAATGAAACACAAATAAACGCAAACACGTAAAACATATAAAAACAATACAATAAAAAATTAAAGGTCAAAACACATATAATATAATAAAACAAAATTAAAATAAACAAAAACAAAACATAACATAAAACAAAAAAATTAAAAATTAAAAAACAAGCAACAACTTAACTTATCCTAAGTTTTCTACCCACTCACGCATACATATTGGATCCCCCCCCCCC